>OZ014525.1:283618331-283888310 GCA_963966055.1 Lathyrus aphaca
AACCAACTCCTTTAGACCTCCTGAAGCTATTGAGATGCTTGGATGAAGTTTATTTTGGCTAGTTTGTGAGATACATTTCTGATATGGCAGAAATCGTGTTTGTGTTTAAGGCTGTTTCAGGTCATGGTGATGGGTGGGTTTTGTTCCTTGAGTGATAAGGAGTTGAATGGTGAAAGAAAATGTGATTTTTGTTGGCTGTGCAATGAGTTTCGAAGAAATGAAGTTTTGAGAGGATTTTTGTGAATCTGAGCTTGTGGTTCGTTTCAAGGCTTCCTCCTCTGTGTTTTATGCTTCTTAGGATTTCTATAAACAATGTTATTGGTCAGAAGAGTTGTTGTGACACTGTGGGATTGGCATGGATTGAAATGCAAAAAAAGTCAAGATTTGTGTACTAGAGACATGGGCTGGGACAGAGGTGTTTTGAAGGGTGGTTTTGCATCAACTAACTTCATGGAGCACCCTTGGATCATTTGTGATGAGCTGTAACACTTGGATCATAGGACCTCAAATTGATGAAGATGACCCTTTGGTACCCTTGATGAAGGCCTCAGATACCCTGATTCTGACTTTTCTTGCACAACAAGTTACCATTTGATCAGATGACTTCCACAAGGAATATTTGCTTAAAATTTGATACACATACTCCTTATAACATATATAGACCAATAGAATCAAGAATGGCCAAATATTTTAAGTGTAAGGGACTCAAACCCAAAACCCTAATTTCTGGACATCTGTGTAGGAAACCCTAAGCCTGCCTGGGTAGCTGTGTAATCCTCTGAGATTTTGTGACTTTAAAGCAAACTTGGAGGTATAATATGATCATATAACACTCATGGATCCTCTTGGAATGTTTCATGGCCTCTGTGATAGCTCAAACCACTTCTAAGATTCATTTGATCACAAACCCTAGTTATGCAACTTATGCAGTGAAATAACTATGCAGTGTGAGATGGTATGCTTATGCAATGCAATATGAAGGATCACAAGCCAAGGTGTGAGAAAAAAGAGAGGGCAAATTTGGGGTGTTTACAGCTGCCCATATTCAAGCATGAGTTAGTTGTGTAGGATATAAGCGCATGGCTTAACAGACAAATAAGATAACTTGTGATTGAATACCAAGACAGTCCAAAATTTGTACTCTTTATTATAAGAAGAAAAAGGATATAAATTTTAATTGACAGTATAGACTGAATATCAAATGATAGCGATGGAGGATGACCATCGAGCAGAAGACGACTGTTGGGGATAAAAACGCTAAGAAACGCACTAACGGGGACGACCATCATGCTGGGGAATAAAGAATCCGCGACGGGGACGGCCATCGGGTAAAGTGATGAAGGACGATCATCAGGGTAAAGAAGGAGACCATGAAGGGGACGACCATCGGGTAAAGAATAAATGAAATAATGATGAGGGACGGTCAACATAAGGTGAAGGACGATCACCTAGCAGGGGACGACTGCTAAAAATATTACGACATAGGACGAATGTCAGATAGAAAGGATCAATGTTGGGGACGACCATCGGATAAATGATGAGGAACGATCATCAGGAGGCGAAGGACGATCACCTAGCAGAGGACGGCTGCTAAAAATATCACGACATAGGACGAATGCCGGATAGAAAAGATCAACGATGGGGACGGCCATCGGATAAACTGATGAGGGACGGTCATCAAAAGGTGAAGGATGATCACCTAGCAGGGGACGGATGCTAATAATATCACGACATATGAGAAATGACAGATAGAAAAGATCGACGATGGGGACGGCCATCGGATAAATTGATGAGGGACAGTCATCAAAAGATGAAGGACGATCACCTAGAAGGGGACATCTGCTAAAAATATCACGACATAGGACGAATGTCGGATAGAAAAGATCAACGATGGGGACGACCATTGGATAAACTGATGAGGGACGGTCATCAAAAGGTGAAGGACGATCACCTAGCAGGGGACGGTTGCTAAAAATATCACGACATAGGACGAATGTCGGATAGAAAAGATCAACGATGGGGATGGCCATCGGATGAATGATGAGGTACGGTCATCAAAAGGTGAAGGACGATCACTTAGCAGGGCACAACTACTGAGGATTATCGCGACATAGGACAAATGTTGGATAGAAATTTGTTTTGTTGGCGGCTTTTGGGGATAGATAAACACGGACGAGTATTTAAGCCCTAAAAATAAAATGGTATAAGTGTTTCGACAGTGTGTATAGATTAAAGATACGGACGAGTATCCTTAGGACCACGATACAGACGCGTATTGATAGAAACAAACACCGACGCATGTTTAAGAAGTGATGATACAGACGAATATCAACTGTTTGAACAAGGAACACAGACGAATGTTGATCTACTGGGGAGATGCGTAAGATAGAGACGAGTATCAAAGAATTATGTATAAGTAGGATACGGAAGAGTATCAGAAGGATTGTGTATAAGTATGTACAAGTATTTGTATTGAGATTGCAAAAGGACATTTTGGCTTTTATTTGCAGGGGATAAGTTTTTGCGTATTCTGGAGGAGTAATTTTGGTATTTGTAGGTGACTGGCTTGAACCTGGCTTATGATCATGCAAATGTTTGATTTTTGCCGTAATGCTCTGTATTAGACGGAATGTTGCGCTTTGTTTGGGGAGGAATGATGTGAATGTTATGATTATGCAAAAGAGAGAAACGGGATTCGAGATCTGAAATTTGTTGGGAGAACGGATCACTGGGCGATCTGTGGGGAGAAAAGGTCACTGCACGATCTTTCTGGAGAACTTTTGGGGAAGAACTCTGTGGGGATCCACTGCTGGGGATGAGAAGATCTGGAAACTCGTTGGGGAAAAGTGATTTAGACATTGCTTTGGAGATCCTGCTTGGGGAGGAGAGAACTTCTGGGAAGTAATCTGTCGGAGGATCAGCTTTGTGGGGGGTACTCTGAGGGGATAAAAAGCTTCGAGGGGGAATACTTTCGTCAAGTAGTCCTTCTGATGATGTGACTTCCAGTTTGGCTGGGGATATAGTGCCTGATATGCCCCATGTTGTGAAAGGTTGTCCGCCTTGAGTACCTGCAACCTGTCAAACAAAGGAAACGCACAAGTACCCTGAGGTATCCTCAATCAGATTCCGTCATAGGAGTTAGGTTCGCTTAAGAGCACATATTTCCTGCAAGCATTCATTGAAAATGGCTTATATGTTTTCATGCAAATGATGTATTACGAACTTTGGATATTTTGCAAACAAAACAAAAAGGTACAAAACAAAGTGTGAATGAATATTGATTTTATTGATTTGTGTGCCCTGAACGGGCGAGTACATTTGGAGAATCTAATCCCTGAAATGAGGAGATTGCTGCAAAATTGAGAAAATAAAAGTCCTATTTGGCAATGTTGAAGTTGACGCTCCAATGAACTTCCTTTGTTATGACCTATATGACCTGAACGCTCTTCTTATCTTGCTTTCTGAAGAAAGTTGATTATGACCGACGCTTTGTCCTTCCGAAGCTTGCCATGTTATGTGAGTGATACAGACGAATTCAGAATGCAGTTGTTCGTTTATTCCCTGATTTTACGTGGATCTCCCTTTCGGGTTTTCAATCCACCGGGATACCCTTATTTTTGCCTGAGTTGTCCGATGTGGCTTTTCAACTCAGCGGGTGTACATTTTTTTCTTCAATATTTCCCTTATTTTTGCCCGAGTCTTTTATTCTGTTTTTGACTCACCGGGATGCCATGTTTTTTCCTGGACTTACATTCTGTTTTTATGTCCAGCGGGTCATTTATGCGAAGTATTTTTTAACTGCATCTGAATTCACAGGAGATGGGAAATATTCACCATCCATGGTTGCAAGCATCAGTGCTCCGCCTGAGAAAACCTTAGTTATCACGTATGGACCTTCATAGTTTGGTGTCCACTTGCCCCTGTGGTCTGTATGAGGAGGAATGATCCTTTTCAATACAAGCTCTCCCATTTGATATTCCCGAGGTCTGACTTTTTGATCGAAGGATTTCTTCATCCGTTTCTGATATAACTGACCATGACAGATAGCTGCTAATCTCTTTTATTCAATTAGGCTCAGTTGGTTATAACGAGATCGGACCCATTATGCTTCGTCCTGTTTTACATCCATCATTACCCGCAAGGAGGGTAATTCAACTTCAACAGGTAGGATTGCTTCCATACCATATACAAGCTGATAAGGTGTTGCCCCGGTAGATGTTCTGATGGAAGTTCGGTACCCATGCAAGGCGAATGGTAACATTTCATGCCAGTCTTTGTATGTGACTACCATCTTTTGCACAATCTTCTTAATGTTCTTGTTAGCCGCCTCAACAGCTCCATTCATCTTTGGCCTGTAAGAAGAGGAGTTGTGATATTGAATTTTGAAGTCTTGGCACAGTTCTACCATCATCTTGTTGTTAAGGTTTGAACCATTATCAGTAATGATCCGCTCAGGAACTCCATATCTACAAATGATATCCATTTTTAGAAACCGGGCTACCACTTGCTTGGTGACATTTGCATACGAAGTTGCTTCGACCCATTTGGTGAAGTAATAAATGACTACCAGGATGAATCTGTGACCATTTGAAGCAGTTGGCTCGATTTTTCCAATCATATCAACGCCCCACATGGCGAAGGGCCAGGGTGAAGACAATATATTCAAAGGATTGGGAGGCACATGCACTTTGTCTGCGTAGATCTGGAATTTATGGCACTTTCTGGCATAGGCGCAACAGTCTACATCCATTATGATAGTAACCTGATCTTAACAATTTCTTCGCCATTGTATGTCCTCCGGCATGGGTACCGAAAGAACCCTCGTGTACTTCGTGCATTAGTAGGTATGTTTCCTTCTTGTCAACACATCTGAGCAAGACCGTGTTGAAGTTCCGTTTGTATAAGGAGCCATCAGTATTGAGGAAGAAACTGTCAGCTAGCCTTCTCAATGTCTTCTTATCATTAGATGATGCCCCAAGTGGGTATGTCTGAGTTTCCAAGAAGCATTTGATGTCTTAGAACCAAGGTTTGTTGTCAATGACAGTGTCCACAGAGAATACATACGCCGGTCGGTCTAGTCTGGATACTAAAATCCGAGGCACATAGTTGGTAGTATGTACTTTGATCATAGATGAAATAGTGGCCAAAGCGTCTGCAAACTGATTCTCATCTAGAGGGATGTATTCAAGCTTGACCGTTGTAAAGAAGGTCAACAATCTCCTCGTATAGTCACGGTAGGGAACCAGATGCTCTTGATGAGTATACCATTTGCCATTAGTTTGGTTGATCACCAAAGCTGAATCTCCGAATACATTCAAGGTTTTTATCCTGAGGTCAATGGCTTCTTCAAGACCCATGATACAAGCTTTGTATTCTGCTTCGTTGTTAGTGCAGGCAAAGGTAAGCCTTGCTGAGAAAGGCATATGGACTCCTTTGGGTGTAATAAACACTGCACCAACTCCACAACCGTTACAATTAAATGCCCCATCGAACATCATAATCCATGCTTCTTATGGATCAGGCCCTTTAGTGTGAATAGGCTCTTCACAATCTTTTGACTTTAAGAACATGATGTCTTCATCAGGGAAATCAAATCTCATAGGCTGGTAGTCATTAATGGGTTGCTTAGCCAGATCGTCAGACAATACTCTGCCCTTGATGGATTTCTGAGAGGTGTACTGAATATCATACTCTGTTAGAATCATTTGCCACCTTGCAACCCTTCTGGTAAATGCTGGCTTCTCAAATATGTACTTGACGGGGTCCATCTTTGAGATCAACAAGGTAGTATGAGTCAACATATATTGTCTTAGTCGGCGAAAAGCCCACGCTAAAGCACAACAAGTTTTCTCGAGTAGTGAATAACGTTGTTCATAGTCGGTAAACTTTTTGCTTAGGTAGTATATTGCATACTCTTTTCGACCAGACCCGTCGTGTTGGCCCAACACACATCCCATCGATTCATCTAATACTGTCAGGTACATTATTAGAGGCCTTCCTTCAACTGGAGGCATGAGAATTAGAGGTTCTTGCAGATACTCCTTGATCTTGTCAAAAGCTTTCTGAAAATCATCGTTCCACCTGACTGTTTGTTCCTTTCTTAGAAGTTTGAACAAGGGCTCGCAGGTTGCAGTGAGATGAGATATGAACCTTGAAATGTAGTTCAATCTACCCATGAACCCTCGAACTTCTTTCTCAGTCTTAGGTGCATGCATTTCCTGAACGTACCCCGAATGTGCATTTGTTGGGGTTCAACCTTAACTGATACTTCCTCAGACGCTTGAACAATTTCAACAGGTTTACAAAATGGTTTTCTTCTGTGAGGGACTTGGCAATCATGTCATCCATGTAACACTCGTTTTCTCCATGTCTTCGGGTGACATCTTGATCTGATTGTATCCAAAAAAATCTGTCCATGAAGGAAAATACCGAGAACTGAGCTGTGTTGTCCACCAATACATCAATGTAAGGTAATGGGAAATCATCTTTTGGGCTTGCTCTGTTCAGATCTTGGTAATCAACACACATATGCACCTTGCCATCCTTCTTGGGTACGGGTACAATGTTAGCAACCCAAGGCGGGTAACTAGTTACAGCGAGAAAATCGGCGTCCCACTACTTTTGTACTTCTTTGATTTTCATGGCCATATCTGGGCGAGTACGGGAAACTTCTGTTTAACTGGCGGACAATCCTCTTTCAATGGCAGCTTGTGCATGACAATATTTGTATCCAACCTCGGCATATCTTGATAGGACCAAGCGAACACATCGACATATTCTCACAGCATACTGATAAGTTGTTCTTTTACTAGAGCTTGCAGACTGGCTCCAATCTCCACCTCTTTCACATCTTCCTCGGTACCAAGATTGATAGTCTCAACCTCCTCCTGATGAGGAGCAATCACCTTTTCCTCTTGTCTTAATAACCTGGCTAGCTCTTCAGGTAAATCGTAATCTTCTTCAAACCCTTCATCTGCTTGATTAATTGGATTTTTGAAGTCATACGAGGTCATAGCAGTGTCGTTGTCGGTGCAATCTGGAGGGCTATCTCTGCAAGGGTTGAGATTTGGTTCATTTTAGTGATTGGTTTTATCTTATTTAGAAAAAGTGAATGAAGTTTTTATTGAGAAAAACATTGCCATTTATTGTTTTGTGCGAAAATAACAAAAATGAAAAGACAGTGAGCGAAAAAGATTGTTTGTAAAAAGACGTACATTGTTCATTAATATTCAATTTGCACAAATACATATGGCCCTATTACAAAATGAGTCCCGACATCTTGGGCAAGTTGCAGGACTTTGATGCATGCTTAAAACAGGAAATAATAATTACTTTGCAGCAGTAACCCTTATAATTTCCTAGGAAGACCAGTTGAGGACTTGTTGGCCCGGGACTCTTGGACGGATCCAGCTTTCTAGGTTGTAGTCGTTCTTATCCTCGTCTTCCAAAGTGTTGAAAGCGTCCGGGGTCAGCATTTCCCCGCTTATGAACTTGGGAGCTTCAGCAGCCTCCTCTGGAACTTGTCGGGATGGTCTGTAACCCAAACTGAATTTGTCTTCTTTCATCTGAACCTTCAGCACTTTGCCCCAGCCTTGGGCATTCCCTTCTTCCATAACCTTTCGAGCTTATTTGTAGGAAGCAATTGAGGTGCCCATCCTTTTCTCTTGGGATGCAGCAAACACCTCATTTGTAGCTTCGTTGACATTCAAAGCTTCGAAACCCTGACTCATGGTTTCTTGGATCTCCCCATCCATCTCTATGTACTTGTATGTAGCCAGGTGACTGACAACGATGTCTTCTTCTCCATAGATGGTGATAATTTGGCTTTCCCACTCATATTTTAACTTCTGGTGAAGGGAAGATGTTACCGCGCCGGCGGAGTGGATCCAGGGTCGACCCAACAAAAAGTTGTAGGCAGGCTGTATGTCCATCACATAGGCTGCTCAATCTTTCCGAGAACCGATCTCTTAGAACCATCAAAAGCTTTGACAACTAGGTTGCTCGGACGGAGTGCAAGACCATCATACTCCAGCTTGACTAAAGCTTTCTTTGGAAACACATTGAGTGATGATCCGGTATCAACAAGGACATGAGAAAGTACCGCACCTTTACATTCCAAAGTGATATGCAAAGCCCGGTTGTGGTTACGCCCCTCCGTAGTCAAGTCAACATTGGTGAAACCTAGTCCATGACTAGTATTGACATTTGCGACCACCGTTTCTAACTGATTGACCGTGATCTCTTCAGGCACATAATCAGCGTGAAAGACCTTGAGTAGTGCATTCCGGTGAGCCTCGGAACACATGAGCAGAGATAGTATGGAGATCTTGGAGGGTGTTTGGTGGAACTGATCCACAACTTTGTAATCACTTTTCTTGATAATCCTCATGAACTCGTTCACACCCTGATCAAAGGACGTCTTCTGAGTTTCTTTTGCAGTTGGTTCTTCTGGCACCACACTTTTGCCTTTTGCTTTGGCAGCAGTTTCTGCTTCAGCATTAATTCTTGGAAACTGTGAAGTGAAGAGACGCTCGCTCCGAGTGAAGCCTCCGCCTCCCCCGAAATTATCAATTTGTGGTGTAGAAGTTGAAGAGTCAAGGGTAACTTTCCTTCCGTGGCGGTAAAGATCTGAGTCGTAGTTCCAAGGCACGACAATGTTGTTGTCATAGGGAATTGTCCCAAGCACCGTGATGGTCACCAGACTAATTGTAGCAAAAGAAGGAGTTGTGATAGTCTACGGTTCGTAGTAGATGGTGACAGGAGGTCTGATTGAAGATGGTGCAGGTGCAGGAAGCTGTTGATATTGATGAGGGTGTTGCTGAAAGTTGTTGTTGAGAGAATTCGGAACATGGATTGTTGCTGGATCATAATAGATGGTAACCGTTGAAACATCACTGCTGGTGTTTGTTGTTGTTGTAGCCGATTCCGTTGAAATGATTTTTGCTGTATTTTTAGAAGTGGTTTCTATTGCAGTTGTAGAAGCTTGAACTGTTGATGTTATCTGTAGGATGCCTTCCTTAATCAGACTGTTGATACCATTCTTCAGATTTGTACAACCATTGGTAGAAACTTTGCAAGCTTCACAACGGGCCTCACAACCTGGAAACACTTGGCATTTCGATAGCTGAGCTTTTACTTCGGCCAGTGGTGTTTGAATACTTGCAATTTCATCAATCAGAATTGTTGGTTGGTCCTCCTCAATGGCATTGATCTTTGGCTCACCATGATTTGGTATTGGATTCCTTGGGACATTTGGTGGAGGTGCAAAATTCAAAGCTTTGGAGTCAATCAAATCTTGAACTTTCATGTGCAGGGACATACACTTCTCTATTGAATGACCAGGCACATTGGAGTGAAAAGCACATATGGCGTTGACATCATAATTCCTTGGAAGATTCAGAGGATCTGGTGGAGCCAAAGTCCTCAGTTCAGCCAGGTTAAGCTTCAATAGTTGCGGGGGTAAGACTGCATAGGGCGTCGGGATGGGATCGATCATCCTATTAATATGAGAAGGCCTTTGTTGGAAAGGAAGTTGTTGTTGGTTGTTGTTATTGTAAGGTCTTTGCTGTTGTTGAGGATATTGTTGTTGCTGAGGTGTTGGAGTAAGGATGGTGACTGCAGCCACTGATCTTTGCAAGTATTGGGATCTACCTTTACTAACATGCACTGCATTAGTCTCCCATGTCCTTCTAGGTCCTAAGAAGGGTTTCTTTGCATTGTTGGAGCTAGCACCATTGTCAGAAATCTTACTCATCTTCAATAGGCTTTTGATTCTCTCGCCTGCTATAACCACATCAGCAAAACTGGTAGAAGAAAAGGCAGCAAGTCTATTAATATAGGTCCCTTGCAAGGCATTCATAAACATATCAGCCATTTCCCTTTCAGACATAGGTGGCTGGACAGCAGCAGCGAGTTGTCTCCAACTTTGAACGTATTCGCGGAAACTTTCTCTAGAGGACTGAGACATACCCATCAAGAGGGTCCTATTAAGTGTCATATCTAGGTTGTACTGATATTGGCGTATAAAGGCCTCAGGTAAGTCTTTCCAGTTCCTGACAGTAGCCCTTGAAAAGTGTGAATATCACTCTCTGGATGCCCCGGTTAAACTGTCTTCAAAGTAAAACATCCACAGTTTCTCATCCATGGTATATGCTTTCAATCTTCCCAGAAAAGATTTCAAATGCGTACGAGGACAAGAGGTACCATTATATTTTTCAAAGCATGGAGGTTTGAACTTGTGGGGAATCCTTACCCCTTCCACTAAGCCCATATCCATCACATCAAATCCCAAGGAGTTCTGGGATTTCAAGGATCTTAGCTTCTCTGAGATCTCGTCCAGCCGACGGTCATACGAACCATCTTCTCCAACACCTAACACTGTAAACTGCTCATCTTGGGGATCTTCCTGTAGAATACGATCTCCAGTGTTCCTTTAGCCATTCCCGACGATATTAACTTCAGGATGGTTGTCAGGTCCAAACACTACTGGAGTCGTTCGCGGCTGCTCGCGCTCATTGTTGCTAGTACCTCCAGTGCCAGCATGGTTATCTTCTAGAGTTTTCTTCTCGACCAACTCCCTCAATCTTTCCTGGGTCTGGGCTAGTCTAGTCATCACAGCCATTGATTGATTCATCTGGGTCCTCATCTCTGTCCTCACATCTGTCATTTGAGTCCTCACATTTGTCAGTTCCTGCTGTAGTTGATCCATTTGTAGACTTGGAAGGTTGTGTCGAGTTGGATATATGTGGATGCGATTGACGGGGAAGACCCTCATGCGAGCAATATTTCCTGAAACAATCAGCAGAGTGAGAAAACAATAACAAAACACTTGCAAAACAAAGGATACGAGGTTAGCATGCAATGCAATATGTCTATTTGTCTTCAGAGGGTATCCGGTTTGGTTTTTGGTTTTGACCTTCCAGACCCCTTGGAGGAGATAAAGATGTTTAAGTCCATAAGAAAATCCAATACATAACCATAAAAATACAAGTGGCAATTCCAAGATATAAGTAGTTCATGAATACAATAAAAACAAAACTCCCATGGCGAGTTGAAATACAACAATAATACATAATACAATCAGTTCACGAATACAATAAAACAAACTCCCATGGTGAGTCAAAATACAAAAACAAGTACAAAGAAAATCAAACATCCAATCCATATGCATCCTCCTTGACTTCCTTCAGGAGAGCATCAGTCACGGGTCCAACTGGGTGCTCTGTGATGGTCCTGGTGAGAAGGTTTCTGGTTGTGATGTCATTTTTCATCTTCTGATACTTATCTTCTTCTTTGGATCTCTTTAACCCCGCCCAAAGTTTTAACTCTGAGATCTCCTTTCGAGCGGCTAGAAGTGCTTCCTGGCTTCTTTTCTCATTAGACTCTAACTGCTCTATCTTGGCTTGCATCTTCTGGTCTTCTTTCAGACGAGCTTCAGTTATCCTGACCCATCTTGGGCTAAGTACAAAATCTTCGTAGCAATCACTTATGTACCATCCCACAGATAAATTGTTGTATAGACCATTAGAAATAAATCTTTGTAGCGATTATTAAGTGCTAGATCTTCGTATAGATCATTTACACACTATCCCAAAGATAGTTGACCATCAGAAATAAATCTTCATAATGATTATCTCATCTGGAAATATCCTGGATTAAGTACTAGATCTTCGTATAGATCATTTACGTACCCTTCAGAGGACAACTTGAGCATTGATTATCAGAAATGAATCTTCGTAGCGATTATCCCTGAATTAAGTATCAGTACTAGATCTTCGTATAGATCGTCTCTGAATTGTTTTGAGTTTGTTGATAGTGTTTATCCTGAAAAGAAAATGTTAGTTCATGCAATATGTATGCATGTATGGCATGATGTACCTAAGTAAATGTTTTATGTATTGTGGATATGCTATGGTATGATGTAAATGATGTATGTATGAATCATGTAGCCTGAAGCGTCTGGGTATCTTTGTATAACAACTGCTGGCTAAGGAAAATAAATCTCGGTTCGTTGTTGAGGAATATGAGGACCTCATTCTCGTCTTGTTTGATAGTATAGTACTTATAACCTCTTGTCTTCGTTCGTCGTACTTCTTATTGAAGGAATAAGTTCCTGAGTATCCCGACTAAGGATAAAAGAGATGGACATAAGTCAAAGGGGAGATGTAACTCGAAGTATCTATAAAGATAGATTTTCTCTGCTGGGGATTTGTAGTTGTTCTGTGGGGATGAACTGGCGAAGTTTCGTTGAATTCCTACCCTTGTTCGTCCTTAATAAACACTATTACTGCATTTTATGCATTTCTGGTAAACATCAATCATATTCAAAAGCATACATACATTCAAACACAACCAATGGACGTTTTCGTTTTGGTAAACAGGGTAAAAGTAAATCTGGATTCAAAGACGAGACTTTATTTATTTTAGAAAGTGGCCTATACACAGGCAAATTTGTACAAGGAGACAGAAATCCTAGTAAGAGGAATTCGTCGAAAACGTTTTACAAAAACAAAGAAAAATAGCTATGTGAGAAGTAATCCTATTGAGTTTCAATTCTACTATTGCCATTATCTTCGAGTATCTCATCCTTTGCTGTCGAGATGGAAATGATTGGATTGATCTTTATTTGTTCGAACTTGAGTCAAGTAACACAACTGGTTGGAGTTACATGGGTGATCCAACGAGACATAGTTATACGCTTTAATCCCTAACTTTTGCCTGGATTGCCTTTTCAGGTTTTTAATCCATCGGGATACCCTTTTTTGCCCAAGCCGCCCTTTCGGGTTTTCGACTTGTCGGGTGTACCTTTTTTTTATATATATATCCCTAATTTTTGCCCAAACCCTTTTGGTTTGCCAGGATGCCCTTATTTTTGCCTAGGCCAGTCAACCTAGCGGGTCTCTTTTTATGCGTAGTATTTTTTAACTATGTCTGCGTTTATAGGCTATGGGAAGTCTTCACCATCCATAGTGGTAAGCATCATGGCGCCTCCTGAGAATACCCTCTTGACTACAAACGACCCTTCATATGTAGGAGTCCACTTGCCCCTAGGATCACCCTGTGGTAATATGATACGCTTGATTACCAAGTCACCAGTCTGATATACCTTTTGCTTAACCTTCTTATTAAAAGCTTTGATCATCCGTTTCTGGTACATCTGACCATGACAAACAGCTGCCAGCCTCTTCTCATCAATCAAATTTATCTGATCAAGTCGAGTTTGAATCCACTCCTCTTCATCCAAGCCTGCATCCTTCATGATTCTTAAGGAGGGGATCTGAACTTCAATGGGTAGAACTGCTTTCATACCATAGACTAAGGAGAATGGGGTTGCCCCTGTTGAAGTACTTATTGTAGTACGATAACCATGAAGAGCAAATGGTAACATTTCATGCCAATCCTTGTAAGTAACAGTCATCTTCTGTAGAATCTTCTTAATGTTCTTATTAGCAGCTTCTACTGCCTCATTCATCTTCGGACGATACGGAGAAGAGTTGTGATGCTTAATCTTGAACTGCGTGCAGAGATCAGTAATCATGGTGTTGTTCAGATTAGAGCCATTGTCTGTGATAATCCTTTCAGGGATGCCATACCTACATATGAGATTATTCTTAATGAATCGAGCCACCACACTCTTAGTAACAGATGTAAATGAGGCTGCTTCCACCCACTTTGTAAAGTAATCAATAGCAACAAGGATGAAACGATGCCCATTGGAAGCAGTAGGCTTGATCTCACCAATCATATTATATGCCCCACATGGCAAAAGGCCAAGGAGCAGTCAACACATTCAACGGAGCTGGAGGTACATGCACCTTATCAGCATAAATCTGACACTTGTGACATGTTTTGGAATGTTGATAGCAGTCAGCTTCTATGGTAGACCAATAGTAACCTGCTCTCAATATCGTTTTTGTCATGGTATGACCACTAGAATGAGTGCCAAAGATCCCATCATGCATGTCTTCCATAATCTCTGTTGCTTCTTTCTTATCCACACAACAAAGCAAAGTCGAATCATGATTGCGCTTGTACAAAATTCCATTACTCAAGAAGAACTTAGCAGAAAACCTCCTCAGAAGCTTCTTATCATTGACAGATGCCCCTTCAGGGAACTCCTGAGCTTCAAGATATCTTTTCACTTCATAGAACCAAGGCTTTTCCTCTCCTCCTTCAGTGTCAATCTCATTGCAATATGCAGGCTTCTCAAATCTGTCAATAGTAATCTTGGGGGCTTCATCATCCCAGCTAATCTCAAACATAGATGCCATGGTGGCTAATGCATCTGCCAACTGATTCTCTCCTTGTGGAATATGTCCAAAGGTAATCTCTTCAAAATATGGGATCAAAGACAACACATGCTCTCTGTAAGGAATGAGATTTTCATGCTTGGTATCCCAATATCCTTTAATATAACTAACTACCAGAGCTGAATCTCCAAATACATCTAGGAACTGAATCTTCATATCAATGGCAGCTTTGATGCCCAGGATACATGCCTCATACTCAGCCATATTATTGGTACAATAGAAACAAAGTCTTGCAGTAATTGGGGTATGACAACCTTCAGGAGAAATGATCACAACACCAACACCATTACCAAGCGCATTAGAAGCTCCATCAAAAACCATAGTCCATCGGGATCCTTGTTCAGGTCCGTCATATTGTTCAGGTTCTTTGGTAATAAACATAATGTCTTCATCAGGGAACTCAAAACTCATTGACTGATAATCATCCACTGCTTGATGAGCTAAATGATCAGCCACAACACTTCCTTTAATGGCCTTCTGAGTAATGTACTGTATATCATATTCTGTTAAGATCATTTGCCATCTCGCTATTCGTCCGGAGAGAGCAGGTTTCTCGAATATGTACTTGATTGGATCCATTTTTGAAATCAACAAGGTAGTATGAGTCAACATATACTGTCTTAGTCGGCGAGCAGCCCATGCCAAAGCGCATCAAGTTTTCTCGAGTAGTGAGTATCTTGTTTCACAGTCGGTAAACGTTTTGCTAAGGTAGTATATTGTCTGCTCTTTTCGACCAGACTCGTCATGTTTCCCCAACACACACCCCATTGAATTGTCTAATATTGTTAAGTACATAATCAAGGGTCTTCCATCAACTGGTGGCATCAAGATTGGAGGTTCTAGGAGATATCTCTTAATTTCATCAAAGGCTACCTGGCACTCGTCATTCCATTCCATTACCTGATCTTTTTTCAACAACTTGAAGATGGGCTCACAGGTAGCAGTTAACTGGGAAATAAATCTTGCAATGTAATTCAATCGTCCCAAGAAACCTCTAACTTCCTTCTCAGTACGGGGAGCAGGCATCTCTTGTATAGCTTTTACTTTTGCAGGATCCACTTCAATACCTTTTCCACTGACAATGAAACCCAGGAGTTTACCAGACCTAACTCCAAAAGTACACTTGTTTGGATTCAATCTTAGCTTATATTTCTTCAACCTCATAAACAACTTGTGCAGGTGATTAAGGTGTTGTTCCTCATTCTGGGACCTGGCTATCATATCATCCACATATACCTCTATCTCATGATGAATCATATCGTGAAACAAAGCCACCATACCACACTGATATGTTGCCCCGGCATTCTTCAAACCAAACGGCATCACCTTATAACAAAAGGTGCCCCATTGTGTGACAAATGTAGTCTTCTCCATATCTTCAGGTGCCATCTTAATCTGATTGTAACCAGAGAAACCATCCATGAAAGAGAATACCTTATGTTGAGCAGTGTTGTCTACCAGAACATCAATATGAGGAAGTGGAAAGTCATCTTTAGGGTTGGCCTTATTCAAATCCCTGTAATCCACACACATGCGTACCTTACCATCTTTCTTAGGTACCGGTACCACGTTTGCAACCCATTGAGGATAAGAAGTCACAGCTAAGAACCCTGCATCAAACTGTTTCATTACCTCTGCTTTAATCTTTTCTGACATTTCAGGACGCATGCGACGAACCTTTTTCTTCTTTGGACGACAATCTTCTTTTACCGGTAATCGGTGAACCACAATGTCAGTATCCAACCCTGGCATATCTTCATAAGACCAAGAAAAGATTTCCACATAGTCACGTAACATATGAATTAGTCTGCTCTTAACATCATCTTCTAGTTCAGCCCCTATCTTGACCTCTTTCATGTTTTCTTCAGTTCCCAGATTCACAACTTCGATTGGCTCTTCATGTGGCTGTATAGCTTTCTCTTCTTGTTGTAACAACCTAGCAAGCTCTACAGGTACTTCACAATCTTCCTCCTTTCCATCTTCAGCTTGATAGATCGGATTCTCGAAATCATAATTGGCAATAGTAGAATTGTTATCAACAGGATCCAGAGTAGATGAGGATCTGCATTTTAGTGATGTGGGTGTGTGTAAGAACACATAGCTGATAAAACAAAAATAAAAGAAAAGAAAGACAAGGAGCACAATATTTACGAAAACGAAACGTCCATTGATTTTTATTGAATGAAGTATGCAAATGAAATGACATCTCGCAACAAGCACACCATTGTGCCCCGGGCAAGACACAAGGCTTAAAAGTTTAATTGTTCGAAATTACAAACTTAAAATAAAAACACAGTAATAGTATTTACTCCTGACTAAATGAGATAGGAATAACGTCTTCAGTCTTCCAGTTGTTGAGCCCATCACCCAAGGTAGGAAAAATCCAATCGTCCAGGTTGTAGTCTTCATGACAGTCACCCACAACATTGATTTGATTTCTTATGACCCCTTGATTGGTGATACGAACAGCACGAGCACGACGAACAGCCTTCTGAGATTCTGTAGTGAAACCCAAACCAAACTTGTTAGACTTGTACGGGATGTTGGGAAGCTGACCCCAAATAGCAGAACCACCTTTTGCAACCACAGCCTTAGCATCTTTGAGAGAGGCCATTGCAGGAGGTATGTTAGTAACTATAGGAACTCTTTCAAGAATAGGAACAGATTGAGGAACAGGATCAGAGCAAGGAACAACTTCAAATGTTTGACACGGAGTTTCAACCATTTCACCCTCCATTTCTACATACTTGAAAGTATTCACGTGGCTAACCATGTACTCCTCTTCACCATAGACAGTGACAATTTTGTTCTTTACTGGGTATTTCAACTTCTGATGCAAGGTGGAAGTCACAACACCTGCCCCATGGATCCAGGGGCGCCCAAGAAAACAAGAATACGCAGGACGAATATCCATTACATAGAAAGTAGAGTTGAAGACTTGAGAGCCTACTTTGATCGGGAGGTCTACTTCTCCATGTACCACTCTTCTTGAGCCATCAAAGGCCCTCACCACTATGTCACTTGGTCTTAACACAACATCTTCAGGACTGAGCTTGTCCAAAACTTCTTTAGGAAGCACATTTAATGAAGAACCATTGTCCACCAGTACATGAGACAAGGTAGTGCCTTTACATTCAATGGAGATATGCAGAGCTCTGTTATGATTTCTCTTGGCAGGAGTCAAATCAGCATCAGAAAAGCCCAACCCATTATCACAAGTCAGATGTGCAACACAATTCTCAAATTGATCCACAGAAATCTCATTTGGCACGTGAGCAGTCTTCAAGAACTTGATTAAGGCTTTAGCATGAGCCTCAGAACACAGCAGCAAAGATAACATGGAGATTTTGGAGGGAGTGTGCCCCAACTGGTCAACAATATCATAATCACTCTTGCGAATGATCTTCAGCACTTCTTCCATCTGTTTAGAAATACTTTCGACAGCTGGTGTCTCAGCTTGCACAGGTTCAATTACAGGACTTTTGCCCCGAGCATCAGTACTTGGTTCAGAAGTGGAGGTAGTAGTTGGAGTAGCTGCCCTTTTGGAGGTAGCCTGAGGAGAGAAGACTCTTCCACTTCTAGTGATCTTACTAGACCCAGCAATGTTGTCAACATCAAGATTAACATCAGTAACAGGTGCATCAATCAGAGGTTCTTGTTTGACATCATGGATATAAACATCAGAACCATAATTCTAGGGTATAGCTTTGTCAAAAGTATAAGGAACAGGGCCAGGAGTGGTAATAATCATGGGAACCACTCTAGCTTCAACAACAGTCTTCACAAGGCCTTCAGCAGTAATCCTGACAGGACCCTTAGAGGTGATCCTAACAGGGCCTTTGGAGGTAATGTTCACTGGTACTTTATCAACCATAGCTACATCTTCAAGCTTCGTACTTCGAGTCAAATGTTCACACATACTTTCAACAGAAGGAGTTTTCTCAAACAATATAGTGTAATTGTCCATGAGGCGTTGAATGCCATCCTTCAGCTTCCAGCAACTATCGGGTTTATAGGCACAGTAAAAACAGTCTTCATTGCAACCTGGAAAGAAACCAGCCTGCACTAGCTTCTTCTTGATAATGGATAATGGTGTAGTCACATCTGCTACTGAGGAAACATAAGAAACCTCATCAACAGCATTAACAGCCTTCTCATGATTGGGCATGGGAGCAGTGATCACATTTGGGGTCCCGGGAGGGTCAAATTCAATCTCCCCAACTTCAATCATGTCTTGAATCTTGTTTTTCAACACCCAGCAGTTGTTGGTGTCATTTCCCAGACTATTAGAATGATTGGCACATCTTGCATTAGGATTTTATCGAGGAGAGGATGTATTAGGATTCTGAGGAGGATCCCTCAAAGTAATGAGTTCCCCTTTCAACATGTGTTGCAAGGCTTGGGCCAGTGACATGTTGATCTTGGTGAACTGTCTTCTAGGCTTTTGTTGATTGTTTTGTTGTGGTTCTGGTGCTGCAGTAGTAGGATTAGAGATGTGAACTGCTCCCACAGATTGGTGACTCCTGTTACGACTATAATGACTATACACAGCATTGGACTCCTTCTTCCCACTAGGGGGCTTTTTTGCAGTGCTTGATGAAGAGGCACCCATTTGTATCTTACCCCTTCTTATACCATTTTCCACGCGTTCTCCAGTCATTATCAGCTCAGTGAAACCAAATGATGAGCTTCCAATGAGGTGACTATAAAAAGGACCATTCAACGTACTCATAAACATATCCACTAACTCCCTGTATGTCAGAGGAGGTTGAACCCTGTCAGTCAGGTCTCTCCATTTCTGGGCATACTCCTTGAAACTCTCCTTAGCACCCATAGACATGCTTTGGAGCTGCATGCGAGTAGGTGTTAAATCAGCATTATATTGCTATTGTCTATAAAAGGCCTCAGCAAGATCATTCCAATCACGAATATTAACACTTTCCAGTTGATAGTACCATTCTAATTGAGCTCCAGACAAGCTCTCTTGGAAGAAATGAATCCATAACTTCTTATCAGCAGTATGTGGTTGAATCCTCCGGACATAGGACCTTAGGTGCAGTTTAGGACATGAGACACCATCATACATCACAAAAACAGGAACCTTGAAACCAATAGGTATAACCACTCCAGAAACCAAACTCAGGTCTTCAAAATCAAGCCCAGAAGCTTTTTGTAGTTCCATAGCGTTCATTCTGTCTACCAGCATCTTGTACGTCTCCTCACTAGCAGGATCATGGTAATAATTTGCCTCAGAATCAGAATCTCCCATAGTATCATGGAGACTACCTCCTTCCTTCTCAGAATTTTCAGATTCAGAATCCTCAATCTGTTCCTTTGTCTTGATAGGACCTCTGAATCTTCTTACCAGATTGATAAGGCCTCCTGATTTCCTAGTCTTCTTCTTCTTTTTAGCCAACAGTGTCTTCAGCTCATCTTGTCCCTTAGACAAGTTCAAGATCAACTCTTGGAATTGTGCATTCTGAGCCTGGAGATCTTTGATAGTCTGTTCAAGAGCCATTTCTGCTGAAATAAACAGCGAGAAGATAAGATACATGTTCATAAGAAACCTGTGATGCAATGACATGGTATGTAAATGTATATGCAATGTTTTCAAGGACCGCGGGATTTAAATTTGTTTAAACAACTAGAAAGTAAACTTTTATTAGTAATCAATAAACTTGTTTGCCCCTTGGGCTTACAACAAAAATGAAATGAATACAAAGATGGGGTTTTAAGTCTCCCATGGACGTTTCCTCTTTATGTTGAGGTATGAGTTGAGATTCCGCTCCTCGTGAAGTTGTTTCGTTAGCTCCAGAATTCTTTCTTGACTAGCTTTGAAATGAGTCTCAAAAGTATCCCTTTGCTCCTTCAACTGGATCTAGGACCTCTGTAATTCCTCCATGTCAATGGGCATGTCTGGATGAAGAATGATATAGGAAGTATCTCCTTCAGCAACAGGCTCTATGGTAACTGGCAGGATAGCAGGATATGGCATCATAAGAGTCCGAGCACGTGCTCGTACCCATCTGAGATAAGGTTCCATAGGAATGGTGTACTTTGGTTCCAGAGTCTTGCTGTCAACCTTGTTCACTTTACCCCAAGCTCGTATGAATCTTTGACGGTAACCTTGCAGATTGTTGTCGTAGTCGAACATAATACCCTGAATAAGCATGTCATGAGGACCATCACTCCGAGCATAACCAAAACTGACTTAGAGCTAAAGAAGGGTTGTAAGTAATCCCCTCTCTTATGCCAAGGAGTGGCACATTAAGGAACTCCCCACAACGGTCAATGATAGTAACATTCTCCATAGATCGAGAACACCAATGAATATCTGAATGAGAAAGTGACATAATCCTCTTAGACCACCTGAACCCTTGTTCATTCTTCATCACTGATCGAGGAAGGTGAGAAATAAACCACCTAGACAATAGAGGTATGCAGCACATCAGAGTTCCTCGTGCCTTCGTAGTACGGGTATGAAGAGAGTGTAAGATGTCTCCAAGTAATGTAGGTACTGGATTGCGAGTCAGAAATATGTTTATGGCGTGTATGTCTATGAACTGGTCTGGATTGGGGAACAATACTAAGCCATAGATCAATAGGGCTACTATATCCTCAAAAGCATCATAACTTATAGCCTTCAGGAACACTTGAGCTTTCTCCATCAATACCTTAGCAAGAATACCCTTAACTCCACTCCTTGTTTCTAGGACAATGTCTGATTTCTTCAGATGTAGGGCTGCAGCAATGACTTCAGGTTTAGGCTCCTTCTCTAAGCCTGTGAAGGGTCTCTGATCAAGGATAGGTATACCCAACAGTTTGGAGAACTCTTCCATTGTAGGAACCAGCTGATAATCGGGGAATGTGAAGCAATGATGTTTAGGATCAAAGAACTGAAACAGAACACTCATCATGTCTTCATTGAACCCTGAAGTGACTAGATCCAACAGGTGACCATGCTTCTTGATGAACTGGGATCTTTCAGAAACTTGAGAGACCAATTCCTTAAGCTTAGAAGGTATTCCTACAAATTTGATTCGGATAGCATTCCTACGAGCAGAAGCCGTGACCTGAAACAAAGAACAAAGATAAATCCTTTGGTCCTTGAAATCGTTAGTAAAAATGCTATGCTTATGATGCATGATAATGTTATGATGTTATGTTCAATCACAAACATGTGGCACACACAAACAAGTCACACAATAGCCCTAGGTTTAAAGGCTTGCATGAGGTTTAAAGGTAAGTACCTTCCCCTGAAGTTTAGTTGGTTCATCCTGTCCTATAAAGTAACTAGGTTCTAAGGGATCTCAATATCATTGATCCTTCACAAGGGTGGTTGTTTAGTAGGAAACTTACTTGCCAACCAAAACCCTCCAAGTTTAGGATCTCAATGAGCATAGTATCGAGTATCAACCAACTTCAATCTTCACCAAAGCCGGTTATCTCACTACTTTCTAAAGGTCAAGATGGGATGACTAGGGTTCTAAAAGTTAGTTAGTGTATTGACAATATATGGCAGCCTCATATTATCCTCAACTTGCTTAAGGAACATAAGCACCAACCAAGAAGTCACACTAACTATGGCCACCAGATTAACCATATCGGTATACGCCGTACAGTTTCCTTGGTTTATTGCCATTTACCTAAGGTACACTAGATCCGGGTTAGGATCTTTCACACATAAGAGCCCCAACAAGTAAAGTAAAGCAAACAAAGCAAACAAATTAAAGTGATCTAATTCCTAAGGGTACCCCTCTTTTACTTAGTAAGTCCCCAGCAGAGTCGCCAGTTCTGTAACACGGTGGGAAAACTGACTTTCTATAAATGTTGCGGATAGCAAGAGTCGCCACCGACTTTTATTTTATCCAAAAGGAAAGGACATAAAAGAACAGGAAAGACCTTAAAAGATTTTGAGTTCGGGGGGTAGGTTATATAAAGGGAAGGTGTTAGCACCCTTTATATCCATGGTTATCCATGGGCTCTTAGTTACTTAGCTCACTTTGAATTGTTTTGAGAAAGGTGTAGTGTGTGATTAGAAACTTTCTAAGTACTTTGTAATGATCCTCGTATGGATGTATACAAAGCCTTGTTTGAAAATTTGTTTGAAAATATTGTGAGGTGTGAAAAGTATTTTTGAAGAGTGAGCAAGTAACTATGAGGTACTTACCCTATGTTAAGTCTTTATTGTTCTTATGTTCTTTCAATGGTAAGACTATCCCTATTATTAAAGAATAGGTAGTCATTACCTTGGATGTGATAAGGGGCATGTGTAGAAACATCTGAATATATGCAACTGCAAGGTGTCTTTAGCAATTCGTAGGGACTTATCATCTTTTATTTGGAGGGACAAGATCATTTATCGTAGGCAACCTCGAAGGGACTTGATCTTATAAACTGAAGGGACTTGATGATATTTGTGAAGGGGCTTTGCTTAAGACACCTTACTTGAACTTTTGAAGTAGGCAACATGAGAGGTAACCTTAGAAAGTGCAAGATGGCGATCAAAGATCGACTTACGTGTGTGCGTGTTCATATTCAAATATTTATCTTTTAAATTAATTATTCTAAGTTAATTTTAATCACAAGTATGTTATTCACACCCTAGAATTACTAACCACACAATAAATATATTCATAATAAAAATAAAGCAAAAATATAAATCTAAACTATTACAAAGCTTTGGGACAAATACAATATAATCGAGAAATATGATAACGATAAATAATAATAAATAAACAATAATAATCAATAATAATAAGAGTGAAGATAAATGGTTAGAAAAATAAAAATAAGAAAAAAATAAGAAATTAGCAAAATAAATTAATATTAGGAAGTATTTTAAATATTTTAGTAAAGAAAATAGTATTTTAATAATAATAAATAAATACTAAAATACATATTTAATAAATGATAAATAATTAATTATAATTTATGACAATATTAGGTTAAATTTTAAAAGTTAAGAAAAATTAGGATTAGGGTTAGAACAATAAAAATTAGGGTTTATGCTTTATTAAAAAAAATTAGGGTTTTTATTATTAATTTAAACATAATTAATTTATTTACCAAATATATATACAACAATAATAATATAAATATATAATGAAATAAAATATAAATAATTTGATTTTTGAGAAAATAAATTGTGAATTAAAAAATAATAAGTTTTTTATACAAGAAAATAATATATATATTTGTTTTATAAATTGTTATTTAAATAATTAATTAAGTTAAATAAATATAATATAAAAGAAAATAACAAGAAAAATTGAAAAAAAAAACTTACCTGGGGATGGGATTCGAACCCAGGCCCTAGGCTTCAATCACTCTGGACCAACAACATCACCACCAGGCCAAGCGCGCGCTGGTGTTAGCATCAGGGAACCAATTCCTTTTGTTGTAATTCTGCAAAATATCAAAAAATAAAACAAAACAAAATGGCCTGGGGGGATCGAACCCAGGACCATTCCATACACAAGCAAACACACAAACCAGCTGAGCCACATGGGGCGCGTTCATTATACATTCAGCAAACAAACATTATATTTTAAGAATAGTTTTTGAATTGGATTTTTGGCGCCACCGAACTTCATCTTCTTCCTTGGTTGCTGCGAAATTTCCTACGATTTTAACTGCAATTTTACCTGCGAGTTCTTCCATATTCATGACCTGCGAATCTCAAACAGCAATCAAATGGTACAATTTCATCAAATTGATTATGCCAATGAAAAATTCCTTAGGATTCATACAATCTATCCATGTTCTTTAAATCCATTTATATTTGGTTTTTTAGGAAACCCTAATTTGGTAACTGAAACCCTAACAATGGCAAGTCAGGTTCTAGGCTATGCTTCTTCAAGAAAATGTCCAGAAATCATCTATAGGTCATGACTATCACAAATCAAACAACAAAATCAGTTTATGTTAGCTAAATAAATGGAATCGAAAATTTCAAATTCAAGAGCAAAAGAGATTCGGTTTATGCATTCAGGGATGATTTTGATGATGCCAAGCATTGAGATCGTATCAATGATGTTCAAGGATCATGTCTATGTCCTTAGATTACCTTAATTCAACCTGCAAATAAGAATCCGAAAATTGAAATTTCAATGAAATTTTTGAATGTCAAAAGTGTTCTTGGAGGCTGCCAAAATTCGTCCCTTTGTTTGTGATCACTTTGTGTATATGTAGAGAGTTAAATTAGGTCAAAGTTTTATGGATTTATGGGCTTTGTCTTGATTGCTTGATCATGAAGATACAACTTGCTTTTTTTGGTCAAAAATCACACAAATCCTTTCCTCTTTGGTCTAGCCCGAATTTCAATCTTTCAATCAACTTTAAAACATGTTTATGAGTTTCTAGAATGAAGATCAAATCAAATATTGAGCTTTTCATATTTTATTTTGATTTTAAATGATTTTAAATGAATAAAATAAAAATAAATAAAATAAAATTAATAAAAATCTGAATAAATGATTTTTGGTTCGTGCATGATGTTATGGTAGTGATTGGGTCATAAAAATGCAAGCCCATGTGGATAGAATTGGTTCTAAGATCCCATTTGCTCAATAAACCCCTCAAAAGTTTCCCAACTTTGCAAAGACACAAATCCCTCAATTTTAATGCTATGGAGGTGTTCTTGGACATTTTGGAAAGCTTAAAGAGTCCTCTAACAAACCTCTTTGGTTTCATGTCCATATCCTTTACCATTCTCAAGTTATGCCCTTTGGAAGATGTTGACTTTTTGTTGACTTTTAAAATGATCTATAATGTCTTAGCTCATACCTTCCAAATGAAGCATTTTTGGGCTTGGCTTGTGAGTCACAAAGTTGTAGAGAATTCAATTTCCTTCAAAATGATCTTTGGATGGAAAATTCTTGATGAAGCATGTGAAAGTTATGGATGGTTAAAGTTCAATTGACTTTTCCTGTGAAAACCCTAATTTAGAAACTCCTGATTCTTGATGATCTGAAATCTCCTTGATGAATCATGATCAACCCTTGATCAAATGATGAATTTTACTTCATATACTTGATTTTGGCAAAAAAAATCATGAATTTTGACTTTGGTTTGACCACAGTTGACCTCAGTTTGACTTTTTAACTACTTTGACTGATTTTTGCATATCTGATCATTTGACTGAGCAAACTTTTTGGGAAAGCCTTGAAACTTGACATAGGGATTCTTGAGGACATATAGGATGCTATGAAGCTAACTTGAGGCCTTGAAAGTCCATTTATCCTAGTGAAACTCAAAACCCTAGTTTAGGATGCATTACTTAGGAGGATGCTTTGTCTGAGGGAATTGTCAAACTTTCTGACTATTTGTGAACCTTGTGAACCTCTTGGGATACCTTGTGAACCTTGTGAACCTCTTGGTACACAATGTCTTGTCTATATGAGGGCAAAGTTTGGGGTGCAACAGGTGTATCAAATCATACCCCAACTGGTTACTATATCTTGACGTAACCCTTCACTCCAATGAGAGGCACATTTGGGTATTGACCACAGTTGGTTACTATATCTCGACCCTTGGTATTCTGAGTACACCACCTAATATCTTCTGAAGGAAGGACAATCATCCTCTTAGCCCAGTTATTTGACTGATGTGGGTTTAGGAAAGCTTCCGTCTTCGGCATATGCTTCATCAACCAACTTTAGAAGAGAGGGGCACAACACCTTATCAGTCTTCCTCTCTGTTTCTCATTACTCTGATGAACTGAGTAGTAGAAATCTCCCAATAAGGTGTGAACTGGGTTCTTGAGCATGAATATGTGGATGGCATTCTTGCTTACAAACTTAGGCTCGTCTGCAAACAAAATGATACCATAAATGTTGAGAGCCAGGAGAGCACACACAGTTTCCCAATTCCCTACTGCAGCATGCTTTGTAGCTTGAGTAATCAAAAATTCCAGATGAAGGCCTGGGATTCCAGCCTTAGAAGTCATGTGTTCATTAATGGTAGTTGCTTCCAGATGTAATGCTTTGGCTATGTCTTCATTCTTTGGAGGAGTCATTTCAGGATTGAAAGGAATTCCTCTTCTGATAGGGACACCCAATAGCATAGAGTATTCTTCCAACAAAGGACCTATCTGAAAATCTGGGAAAGTAAAGCAACATAGAGGAGGGTCATAAAACTGAAGACAGGTGTGAATCATGATCCTCTGCAATGTGTCCAAGTCCATGATCATGTCTAGGATTCCACCATAATGCTCTCTGAATAAGGGAACATGATCAGGGGTGATAAGGGCCTGTATCTGCCTGATGCCTGCTAGAGGATACTCAAAGAAGTGGTAGGTGATGTTGCTTTTCCTGGTTGAATCCATGCTGGAGATGTGTTCTGAAGGAGATAACCGAAGAGGATAACTGAAGAAGATAGCTGAAGAAGATAGCTGAAGAAGTGTTGAAGCAGATAAGTTGAGCAGAAGAACGGTCAAACCCAAACCAAGGGAAGATGGATACCATGTAAAACAAATAGACAAATGTTAAATGATGCAATATGATGTATGCTTATGATATGCAAAGGTTTGTGATCAAGTGTTGGATAATCAGTTGCCTCTGGTGGGATCCTCGAGTGTTCAAAGTTTCAGATGAAGGTTTGAGAACCAGTAACCGGGTGGGGGCTCAAATAAAGAGTCAATAATCCAGGGTTTCAATGAACTAGTCCAAAATAGTACAACCTTGAGAACAAATTCCAGTAGCAAGGTATGTTGAGGTCAAAGGTTCCTGCAAACCTGTAAACAACCCAACCCACTCACATGCATTGTTATAGAACAAGGATCCTCAGGTTCAGATCTATTATGAGAAGTGTAAACACTTCTAACCCGAAGGTATAGTGTTTACCTTAATCATAAAGGATCCTCCTCTAATTCACCTCAGATGCTGAAGGTCATCTAAAAAGGTCATCCAGACTTAGCAGGCTTCCCAGATAGCCCTAGCACTGAAGGAAATCCGTAGCACAGAGTTCTCAATACGAAACCCATATCTGAACCGTGTTTTCATATTCCTGCACCATACCGAAATGGAATGGGAAAGAATGCAAAACCACTCTAATACTATGTGTCACTCAAGCCTTTGTGTTGAGCCTTTCTCTCTGGAATACCCTTCCCACCAAAGCAAACCAGAAATCCAGCACAATGATATGATAATAATAAATTAAATGCAGAAAGCAATAATTGAAAGCGATAAAGTAAAATGCAATAAATAAAGTTGTACAAGGAAAAATAAATAAAGCAAAAACATACACACAAATAAAATATATCACCCCCCAATAAACACAAACAAACAAGCGCTAGGAGAAACCCATAAGATAACTAGAAGCCCTGGTTGCAAAGTCCCCAACAGAGTCGCCAAGCTGTCGCTCCCCGAATTTTCATACCGGTGCAAACGCGAACTATCAGCAAAGTTGAAGGTTGAGGTTGAATAGAATCTCCAGCTAGGCATTTTTATCCCTAAGGGAAGGTAATGCGTCATAAACCTAGAAAGATATGGATAAGACGGTTGCGAACCAAAGAGACCGAGTAAGGGGGTAGGTTATGACCTGGGAAGGTATTAGCACCCAGATTGTCTGTCGTACTCGACGGGATCCACGCATACTTGATTGTATTTAAAAGGGGATAGTGTATGTGCTAATAGTGTATAAAAGGCTAGGTAGGAATGGATGTACAGAGTGTCAGTGTAAGAAGAAATTGAGTGCTCGGAACTGAGGCTGAGGAAAGAGAACTGGGAGGAGGAGAGGGGATGACAAAGAGACTTTTGTTCGATAACTGTTAAGTTATGCCTACGTATCCTCTCGTGCAATGAGGAAGTCAGAACACCGTAGTTCTACTCAAAGAGACTTAGTGTTTTGATGTGAACTGCTTGCTTATCTATGCTCAAGTGTGTGACTCTTCTGGATCGAGTGCTAACTGTCTTGCATTAGATGGAAGAAGCGAATTCTCGTTTTTAGAGTGAATGTGATGAGAAAAGAATCCCGAAGGAGACGTTTATTGTTTATTTTTGTGTTTTCAGTTTTTTATTGTTTTTTTGGTGTTTTGCATAAGATGATGAGCTTAAGCCATAATCAAGGGTCGTAAACTCATTATATCACCCCTGATTAGGGATAATGAGTCTACTTAAGTATGAGATGAAAATCTCAACTTAATTACGCTAATGATGCAGGATTAAGATCATTAACCTACTCGTGATTATTAAGTGTTTTTGGATTTTGTTTTGTGTTAAGTAATGAGTTTAATCTCTAATCAGGGATTAATGAACTCATTATACCATCCTAAGAGAATGATAATAGATGAGAACACTTAAGATGAGGAAGACTCCTCAACTTAATCCATGGTTAGGGATTAACATCATTACATAACAAGCCTTTATTAAAGTGGATTTTAATTAAAAGTGGGATTAAGAAATGGATTTTATGTTTGTAAGACTAAACCTGAGGGGGACTTGTCCATTGAACACTAGGGTTAGTCCCTCTGAACCAACAGACAGAGATGTAACCCTAATATAAGGCCCAAGTTACAAGCTTAAGTCTTAATGATTATTAGGTGTTTTGATTAGGAGGTGTAAACAACTTAAAGGTTTAACACTAAGTATTAAAGTTATACACTTCATCCTAAGATAAGGATACAGACATAACCCTAATTCAGAGTCTTAAAACTTTAACTGTTTAGCCTTGATTATGAGATGAGAAGTAGAGACTCAAGGAGACTCAAAGGTAAAAAAATAGGGGAGACTATGTACAACCTTAAAGTTATCATGCTTGGATATTCCTATGGTTTGTGAGGCTTAAGAAAAGATCTTCAGGTGGCCACCAAGGAAGAAGAAGCAGATGAAAAGAGAAGAGAAAGGAGAATGGGTTACTTACTTCCTGAAAAAGCTAAGTAACCTAAGAGAAAGACGGGGAGAAAGAGAGAGCATAAGTGAGTTAAACTCACTTCAAAGAAAAATAAAGATGCAACTGAAGATATAAGAAGAGGTTGGATGTGAAGGCAAATCCACATCCTAAACAACTTACCTGAAGCCCCTGGAATGGTTAGTATGAATGCATAAGATGTGAAACAAAAGGAAATAAGGCAAATGAAGATGCAATGATCAAGACCAGAAGTGCAAACACAATGAAAATGTGTTATGAAATGATACAAAGACATGTACAATGTTTATGCATGACCATACAAGAGATGGGATGCAAAGGAATGCATGTTAGAAGCTTGAAATCACATGAATACACATAAGAAGTAATGAATGCAATACATACCAAATGGATGCAACAATGATCAACCAATGTTCACACATGTCCTAAGGTATCTAAGATGACATACAAATGCATGAGATGTCATGACAAGTTCATATGATGAAGGCATGCAAAGATGGATGCAAATGAACATGGCAAATTAGGGTTTTAAGAAAGTATGAAATGCACATGTCCACAACAGAAGGATAACACATGATAAAAATTTGAAAATGCAACCAAATGAACCCTAAACACACATAAGATCACTCCCCAAAGATGGAGGTCAGAAGCTATTCCAAAGTCAAGTTATGGTTTTTCTAAGTTAGACTAGCTTTTTGGGTACTTCTTCATGAAAAAATCCAAGCAAATAGAAAATGCAATGCAAAAATATGAGTTAAATTCCCCAGATACTACATGCAAAGTATGAAAGAATGCAAAAAGAACCATGTGCAAACTCATCTTGGTTGATCAGAAATGGATTTTTGAAGTTAGGGTTAGAAAAATAGGAAATTTGGAAATCCTAATTCATGGTTAATTGTCAAAACATGATCAAAGCCTAAAATAAATTTTTAAGATGAGTTTGTAAATTGTTCTAAATATGTAAGAATGCTTCATGATTTTTTTGGTGATTTTTAAATACCTAAAAGTATTTTTAATTAATTAAAATGAATTAATTAATTAAATAATACAATTAAATGATTTAAAAATATATTTTTAATGTAAAAATTAAAAATAAAAATGTTTTTGGTTTCTGAAAATTATTTAAAGTGAAAGTGAAAAATATTATATTTTTATAAAATGATTTGCTATTTTAAATAAATATGTGAAATAAAAATAAAATAAAATAAAATAAAAATGCAAAGTAATTAAAAGGGATGGCTCAGATTGCGTTGAGACTGGATCAAAGGCTGAGATCTCAAGTTAGCTTGACTGAAGGTAGGAGGATCTAAGGGTCCAGGTTCAAACTTCCATTACGCGCGTGATCTAAGGGCCAGGATTCACTCTGATTTAATTAATTAGCATTAACATAATTAAAATGAAATTAGGGTTAATGACATGATCTGGACCGTTCGCTCACTAAACTAATCAGGATCCTTGGGTTGTGGTTGCATCTGGGCATCTTAACCCTAATTATTCTCAAATGACCGGAACAATACTCCGATCATCTTCTCCAGCCAACCCCAAACACTATCTTCTTCTACAGGCCACTAAGACGCATCAAACCTGCCCAGAATCAAACCCCAAACATCATAGAACACAAATTCACAAACAAAAACCATTTATATTGCATGAACAAGCTGAATCGAAACCAAACATTTTTAGGTCAAACTTTCAGAACATCATAACATGCTTATTTTTCACTCATTTTCAGTTTTAAACACATCAACATGACCAGCATAACACGTAGATTCACATTTTAACAAGAAATTAAGGTTCTGGAAAAATTGTTCTTGAGGGATACCTGAGTTGGTGTTCTTCAAACTGGAGCTTTCAAGGCATTCCCTTTGTGCAAACCAACTCCTTTGGACCTCCTGAAGCTATTGAGATGCTTGGATGAAGTTTATTTTGGCTAGTTTGTGAGATACAGTTCTGATATGGCAGAAATCGTGTTTGTGTTTAAGGTTGTTTCAGGTCATGGTGATGGGTGGGTTTTGCTCCTTGAGTGATAAGGAGTTGAATGGTGAAAGAAAATGTGATTTTTGTTGGCTGTGCAATGAGTTTCGAAGAAATGAACTTTTGAGAGGATTTTTGTGAATCTGAGCTTGTGGTCCGATTCAAGGCTTCCTCCTCTGTGTTTTATGCTTCTTAGGGTTTCTATAAACAATGTTATTGATCAGAAGAGTTATTGTGGCACTGTGGGATTGGTATGGCTTGAAATGCAAAAAGTCAAGATTTGTGTACTAGAGGCATGGGCTGGGACAGAGGTGTTTTGAAGGGTGGTTCTGCATCAGCTAACTTCATGGAGCACCCTTGGATCATTTGTGATGAGCTGTAACACTTGGATCATTAGATTGTATGTATTTTGCATTTTCACAACTTTGAGAATTCTTGAGATGCAAGTCATGTAAATCCTTGGTTCTTGGCACAATTCTGGTCTAAACAAGTTGCAATATGTTTCTATGATGTGTAGAAGTGCATTAGAGGTCACGAGAAGGCTTGGAAAGCAAAATTGCACATTTCCCTCTTTTGCATGAACTTAAAAATTATGTGATTTTTGCCAACTTTGATCCATCATAACTTGAGTTCTAGGATGAATCAAGAGGAGTTCTTGTACTTTTTGAAAATGGGAAGATCCAATCTACAACTTTCTTGTTTGAAGAAAATTCATTTGAAACTTTTTTGATCAAGAAAGAGGAGGTTGAAAATCTTTCCCAAAATGGAAAGTTTTCATTACAAGTCAAGTCCAAAAATGGCAACTTTTGTAATGGCTCAAAATTCTTCAATCTTGTGAACTTCAAACCATTTCCAAGATCAAATAAAGATCATAGGACCTCAAATTGATGAAGATGACCCTTTGGTACCCTTGATGAAGGCCTTAGATGCCCTGATTCTGACTTTTCTTGCATAACAAGTTACCATTTGATCAGATGACTTCCACAAGGAATTTTTGCTTAAAATTTGATACACATGCTCCTTATAACATATATAGACCAATAGAATCAAGAATGGCCAAAAAATTAAGTGTAAGGGCCTCAAACCCAAAACCCTAATTTCTGGTCATCTGTGCAGGAAACCCTAAGCCTGCCTGGGTAGCTGTGCAATCCTCTGAGATTTTGTGACTTTAAAGCAAACTTGGAGGTATAATATGATCATATAATACTCATGGATCCTCTTGGAATGCTTCATGGCCTCTGTGATAGCTCAAACCACTTCTAAGATTCATTTGATCACAAACCCTAATTATGCAACTTATGCAGTGAAATAACTATGCAGTGTGAGATGGTATGCTTATGCAATGCAATATGAAGGATCACAAGCCAAGGTGTGAGAAAAAGGAAAGGGCAAATTTGGGGTGTTTACATAGGGCTAATCATAAGAAGATGTCTAAAGGATAGTCTTGAAAGGTTAACGGCTATGATGGAGAATCTGGTGGCTGCTCAGAATCAACCACCACCTCCTCCTCCTCCTTCTCCAGGTTCAGCGGACAATCATCTATGAGGTTATCACCATGCCGATTCCTATGGAGCCTGTTGTTTCTCCTTGTTACCGTATGCTTTCTAGTACACCTTGGGGCATGCCACCCAATTTTATCCCTGAAGGTTATCAGCCTACTCCTCCTGAGATTCCTGTGGCTACTTCTTTTCAGCCTGTGATGTATATGGCATCGCCTGTGACTCATACCACTCCGTGTATCGATGAAGTGATTTACCATGCTAAGCCTAGTGAGGGTACTGTTGTGAATGAAAGGATTGATGATTTTCAAGTCCGGTTTGATGAAATGTAGAAAGAAGTTAAGGCTTTGAGAAGTAAAATGTTATTTGGGGATGATGCTTATGAACTTTGTTTGGTTCTTAATGTCAAGATTCCTCACAAGTTAAAAGTGCCTAAGTTTGAGAAGTACAAAGGAAATTCTTGTCCCCTGAGTCACTTGACCATGTATTCGAGGAAAATGTAAACTCAAATAGACAACCATCAGCTCTTGATTCACTATTTTCAAGACAGTTTGACTGGTGCAACACTGAATTTGTATATGGGTCTGGATAATAACCAAATACTTGGTCAGTGAATGTTATATCCATCTGGATACCTGAATGGTTCATTGTGGAAGTTGTAAATGTTTTGTGCAGTTAGTCATGGTTGTAGGTCGCGCATGAAATCCTGGCAGAGGTTCTGTTGGGTCAATAAACGTTATATTCTGTTGGATCCTCGAATGGTTCATTGAGTGAGTCACAATGTTGTTATGTGATTGTAATCATGGCTTTGGTTATAATGGATTAAGTTCTTAGTTAAGGCGAAATCACCTTGGCGGGTGGACTGGACTAGCTTGAGAAGTTCTTAAGTGAACTAGGATATATCATATGTTCTTTATTCTTGCTTTATGCTTTACATTCATTTATTCTTCCACAATGTATTCATAGCATAGCATGACACAACTCATCAAAGTGCGAAAAGTAACAAAGAGTCAAAACCTCAATTAAATCCCCCATTTCTTGTGTTTTCTCACACCTTCAATTGGTATCATAGCTCCAGTTCTGTTATTGATGGATATCAAACACTTAACAGTGTCATATAAAGATCCATTGTTGTGTGTTGAAAACACCTAAGTTGAAAGTTAATCCACTTACAATTCCAGTCTCATATCAGTTGATGATATTGAGAGGATACTAAATTGTAGCCAACTTATTTTGCTCAAGAATCAAATCATCAGAAAACAAGAAATCTTGTTTGTTAAAGATTATTTCTAAATGAGTATGGGATGTTTTCAAGAAACAGATTAGTCCACCTTTGGCTTTCTCATATTGAGCTCATTGGAAGTTTTTGTGAAGTGAAAAGGATGATTATTAAAGTATGATTTGGATTCATAAGAACTTCATACTGAAGTCTACAGAAGAAGTCAGAAATCATAAACAGAGGATGTCAAACTTTTAAAATATTTTTGTTAGAACGTCCAAGATCTAATTGGTTCAACAGTTAGAAGATTCAATGCAGATTGAATGGTGTTTCCTTTGCTATGCTTCTAAGTAATATTGCGTGTATTCAAAAGAAGAAAGCTTAGTGGTTCCTCGAGAACTTCATTAATGGAGTATTCTGAGAACTTGATGGAAGTAACTATGACAGTTAAAGTTCTGTTAAATTGAGTCTCTATCTCAATTGAACAAACTAAAATTATTCAGGATGTTATCTAACATTCTACTCAGAAATTCATGATGCATGGATTCTGGAAGCAGAGATGCAAGGACAAAAGTCATTTGTTCTAAGTTGAAAGAATTTAAATCACTGATATTATTCACCTTGAAGAAATCAGTAGATATTCTTTTTAGAAGTAAATAAGATGTCGATCTTTGTTGAATTAACTCTAATCAAGTTAGCTCAGTATGGCAAGAACAAGATTGTCACTCAAACTTGTCTAAGTTTGTTGATACTTGTATCTGACAAAGATTCACATCTGTGCAAGGAAGCAAAATCAAAAGATCAAGAGATGTCAATTAATTCTCCCTAGTACATAACCTCTCAGAAGTTTATGTTTAAACTAAGGAATTATTAACCCTCTGATATTCAGTCTGTTGTCAAGAAGTTCTTGATAAGAAGATAAATGTTCTGATGACAAGGACGCTGCAAGGAAAACCTTTAGAAGTTCTAAGATTTGTTATGATCTTGAAGACTAGTTCTGATCGTCAAGCTCGGAGTCAACATTCAGAAGAAGAACAACCTTCTGAACCTGAATGAAGAAAAGTTGATCAGAAGCTCTACAAAGAAGAAAATCAAGTGAAAAGTCAGAACCAGATGGGAAGAGTCCCTTGAAGAAGACCATAGGGAAGCAGACTCCAGTTAGAATGGAAAGCGATCAGAGAAAGATCTCTTGAAGAGCAAGGGTAAATTTTTGTATATAACTTATGCACTTTAATTGTTTTTCTAATAAAGAAATCTTTATCAAAAATATCTCATTAGTTATTGTCTGTGACTCTGGCAAGTGAACTTTAAAAAATAATGAAAGTTTCACAAGTAAGATTGTTTTCCCGCCTTAAAGAAAAGCCTTGAGTTATCCTCTACATAATAAAAAGGCACAATAGTTAATATGATCGAATCCTCTGAGATCGTGTAAATACTTTAACCTTATTTCTCGCTAAACGCGCATGACTAGGATAAGACACATTAGGAGTAGCTGTAGTATTCTCGATTAGACTCGCTCTTTAGGCGTTGCTATTTTCTTAGGTGCATTTAATTTTTCTTTAAATCATGGTCAGTGAGCGGTTATCTTTCATTAACTTCTCATCTTTGGAGCATGTAAATTTGCAATTTAAAAAAAAATTGTGTATAAATTTAACCTATGTGACTTGCACACGTCTTACCTTCTTTGTATATTTTTCATTGTTCTCTGTATTTTGTTCTCCAGCTTCTCCTATATAAATGAAATCTTCTGCCAATCTCTCCACACTCAATTTTCATATCTTCAACTAGTGCTTTTAGAAGTCACTCACTTCTTAAGTCATCTCGCAAATACTTGTTATGTCTTCTCACGACATTCTAGAAGACATATATAATCTCGAAGTTCTCAAAGAATACACTCTCAGTTCAAGATCCTTGATTGAACTTGATAAACCAATAATTCTTTCTGGGAACCTCTTCCAAAAATGGGAAAATACTTCAACATGCTTGTTGGATATGTCTTTCCTAATCTTGTAACAAAGTTTTGGGCCAATGCTCGAGTTCTTGAGTATTTAGCTGATGATTATGTCATTCTTTCTGTAGTTGCAGGTCATCCTGTTATGATCAACCCTATTATTCTTGCTCTAGATATTGACTGTGAAAAAGATAGGGTGATAGTAGAAGACGAGAATATGAGTCGTTTTGACAAACACATTCATGTCATCTTTAAGTCTGAAGATCGAATTTCTCACCCTTGCACTCTCGCTACCATGGCGAAAAATTGGTACAAATTTATGGTAACCAATTTAAGACCAAGAAAAAGAGGTGGTGGATGGTTGTCTGAAAAGGATCGGTTGTTTATTTTTCTCTTATTCTCCAAGATAAAAATAAATCTTCCGCAATCGATGTACAACCATTTCAAAGAAGAAATTCTTTCATCGAGAGAAAACACAGTCTACCAAATTCCTTACTGCAAGGTCATTTCTCACATTCTTAATCTCCAAGGAGTGGTTGCCCACTGTAGAAAAATTAGAATGACTGAGAAGATCGTTCAAGAGTTCTATCAACCAATGTCTTTTGAGTCCACGGAATCGTGATACAATCGTATCATAGTTTAAGTTATGTAATTATTCTTGTACTCAAATTGCATTCAATCAATGAAAATGTTTTGTTTTATTCTGAAGTGTTTATTTAATTCTTGAATGATTGAAATTTAATATTTGTCTAATTTCTATTTCTGCATAATCTTAACTGTTAAACATTCAAATGAATTAATCTCAGAATCATTATCATATTAACAAGTTTGCTAAGATGCTCTAACTTTTTGATGATATCAAAAAGGGGGAGAAGTGAAAATATGATTTTGATATAACCTAAGGAATGCAAACTCAAGACAAACTAATCAAATGATATAAACTGTTTATCACTAACATTTGATTGTTTGATGTTTATTCAATGAACTTTGAACAAGTTCACTAGGCATTCTTAGAAACGAGTTATTTGTAAGAACTCTATTTAAGTTCTTAAGAACTGTTTGTTTATATAATCAAAGTTGCACACTTTGTGAACATATGTTCAGAATCAGATAAACCTAGTATTGTTCAGAAGTTGAGAACTTTCTGAAAATAAAAGTTATCGTGATTTTGGTATCATAATGTTCAGAAGATGTAAACTGTCTGAGAATATGATATTTAGAACATAAGAATATGAAGCAGAAGTCTTCCTGAAAGTGGTCAAGACAAAATCTACATTCAATGACACTTTTTCAGAATAACAAGCTAATCAGAAGTCTCAGGACTGTTTGAATATTTGGATATGAAGATCCAAGAGATAAGTTATGTCAAGACAAACTATGATACTCTAAAAGTATATTGTTTTGTACTTGAAGAACTATGATGAAGTTCTGATATACCAAGCAATGATATTGCATTTGGTATCAGACTAAGAACAATCATAGAGTTCTGATAGTAACAAGGTTATAAGATGAAGGCATGTGTTCTAGTCAGACTCTGATGATGATAGCGAAGTAATCCTTCTCTATCATATGTTCTGAACAACTCAAAATTTGTATTTTATGAGTCTAGGGATCAGGGGGAGACTCTGAACAAGCATAAATAAAATTTTGGGGATAACACATTCAGGGGGAGTTGTTACTCGGAAACTCTGAATATGTTCTCACGGGTGATTACCCGGTTATTACCCTATTATGTTTGGTGATTGCCTATATAAAATGTTTTATCAAAATACATGGTTTTGTCATCATCAAAAAGGGGGAGATTGTAAGAACAAGAGTTGTCTCTGCATTCCATCTCTATGTTTTGATGATAACAATGGAGTATTTATGAAAGGACCATTTTATGTTTTGATGTTTGTTAAAGTGCAGATCATGAATATTATATATATATATATATATATATATATATATATATATATATATATATATATATATATATATATATATATATATATATATATATATATATATATATATATATACATATATATATATATATACATATATATATATATATATATATATATATATATATATATATATATATATATATATATATATCAAACAAACATTATGAATGAGTATGCAAATGCTAATATGTGAAGTTACTATGTGTAACATTAGTCGCAAGCATGCTGAAGAAGCAAGTGTACTTCTGAATCTGAACACAATCAGAAAGATCCAAGGATGCAGATGTTGCATTGGCAATGCTCTTGTGGATGATGTTCTGAACATGGTTCTGAGCAGATAGCGAAGCAAAGCTTCTGAAATTAATCTTCTGAAGAACTAAGTTCTGAAGACTCTGATGACTTGAAGTTCTGAAGACTCTGATGACTTGAAGTTCTGAAGACTTAACGTCTGAAGACCAAGTGCCTGAAAGATTCTGATGACTTACGAGTTCTGAAGAACCAAGTGCTAAAGACTATGAAGACAATGTTCTATGTGGACAAAGTTTTGAAGACTCTAAGACTTGAAGTTCTAAAGATCATGGGTTTCAAGCCAAATGTTGAAGTCCTGAAGAATGTAGTTCTATGTGAAGAAGTTCTGAAGACTAAAGACTTAGGTTCTATGAAAACCCACGTATCATTGTCTCTAGTTCATGCTTCATTCATTGATTTATAATCAGAAGCCTCTGAAATTCAGATGACAATGTTACCGTTGGCAAGGATGGTACACAATACGATAATGATTTATCCCACTATCTCTCCACTATCTTTGAATTGTGAAAAATGACAATACATGGTTGTACTATTTGATTCTTGTGTAACATATTCCTTAGTAGCCGAATTGGGCTGTAACGACTCTTTTATATTTGGCTATAAAAGGAAAACATCATATGCCTTGTGATGTTGTTGGTTCCGGTGAATACAATTGTTGATGGTCCTAATAGAATCCCAACTATTGTTGGTTTTGCTGAAGCACAACCTGGTTGTTGATCCATAAACTAAAATGCTTCTATGTGAAGTAATTAAGGATACAACCACTGATTTATATGTTGATATATCAATTGTTGCTTATCCATGATCATAACAACAATCCGAGAGTCTGAGTTTGTGTTGCTACATCAAGATCATCATCTACAACAACAACAACCAGACATTGATGAACTGAAGTTGAAGAAGAATAAATCAACAAGTCATCAATCAACACCAACTACATCATCTTGGAGCTCATTGAAGATCAAAAGAAAGGAGTTGTTGCTCAAAGCTTGCACACCAATGAAGATGAAGAATTTTGAAGATGCAATTTGAATTGTAATATTATAAACATCTTAGAATAATGTAGTTTGCAAGGAGTTGATGCTCATCTTGTTGTAACTCTGAAGAGTTACTTTCTACTAAAACAGAGGATTATATTCTTGCAAAGAAGCACCTCAATTAGCTCTAATATGTAAATTCTACTTAATGAATTGAGTCTCCTCAAGTGGAAGTTATATCCAGAATGGATCCCTGAACGGTTCATAGTGGAAGTCGCAGATGTTTTGTGCAGTTAGTCACAGTTGTAGATCGTGCAGAAAATCCTGGCGGAGGTTTTGTTGGGTCAATGAACGTTAAATCCTTGGTTAAGGAAAAATCACCTTGGCGGGTGGACTGGACTAGCTTGAGAAGTTCTCAAGTGAACCAGTTTATACCGTGTGCTCTTTACTCTTTCTTTATGCTTTACATTCTTTTATGCTTCCGCAATGCATTCATAGCATAGCTTGACGTAAATCATCAAAGTGCGAAAAGTAGCCAAGAGTGAAAACCTCAATTCAATCCCCCATTTCTTGTGTTTTTCTCACACCTTCATAATCATCACCTCAGATTATGAAGAAGAACCTTGTGACTTACGTCTCAACTCCTCATTCAACACACTACTTTTAGGAAAGTCAATCGAGATGATACCATTCTGAGCGGAGTTAGACAAGGATGTCCTAAAAGTCTCCCAAGAATTAGGCAAAGTACCAAGAAGCCATAAACCTTGAATTACATCATCAAAAGTAAGATTCATCTCCGATAATTGATTTAGAATCCCTTGGAAAATGTTCTAGTGATCGGTCATTAGTGAACCATCATTATACTTCAATGAAATTAATTTCTTGAACAAGAACAACTTATTGTTTCCCGTCTTTCTTGCATACAACTCCTCAAGTTTGGTCCAAAGAGAGTAAGCATGAGTCACTGAGGTCACATGATTCAAAACATTATCATCCACCCATTGACGAATAAAACCACAAACTTGTTTATGCAACAAAGTCCATTCTTCATCACTCTTTCCATCAGGTTTTTCATTAGAGAAAACCAGTAAGTAAAAACCTTTCACATAAAGCAAATCTTCCATTTTTCCTTTCCAAACATTATAATTAGAACCATTCAAACTCACCATCCTAGATGTGTTCATCTCCATCGTTACACAAATCAAACCATGACTCTAGATACCACTTGTTGGGAGAAAATCCACAAATTTGACGGGATAAACCAACAATACAATCTCTCCCAAATACCAAATGCAACGACAATAAACAGAACACATAAAACAACACAACAAGATTTTAGCGAGGAAAAACTTCCGTTAAATATGAGTAAAAAAACCCACGAGACTCGTAGGCCACTTAAATCATCCACTATTATCAATCAATGGGTACAATTAAGGTTCTCTCTAACACTAGTAAGAGGCATAAATAGACATCGTCAAGATTTACAATCAATCTTGGAATACAACAATAATAAGAGACAAAACAACCCAAAAACTCCAAGAAATTAAGTCCTCAAAGATGGACTCGACATACCGACTTAGAAAGCTCAGAATCCAATGAAAATCCCTCAGAATGTGCTCCTATGGGTCATGAACGTTGTGTCAAAATTTTAGGACGATCCGACTATTGGATTTTGCACAATCTCCGATTTAGTGGAACTGCACTGTCCTGAAAAATGGTTATGGGATTTCATTCTTCTCTCTACTTTTCTTGTTGTTTTTCACACACAATGAATAAAATTAACATAATTCTCTTTGTTGTTGAATAATAACAAAGTCATAGAAACAAATGGATCACTAACCCGCGTCGATTTGGACCTCTCCAAATAGGAGAGATAGTCCAATAAATTGCACAAGCGGATCAAAGAACTAAAATTTTCAAAGTTCAAATAAATATGAAGACTAAAATTGCTCGAAAAAACTCAAGTAAATTCATAATCACTAAATTGATAAAATATGGAGTCAAAAATACAATTAAAATTCATTTAAATTTATCATAATTCTCATATTCCACATTCTTACTTCAACATAATACTTTAAAACAATTGCACATTTTTAAATATATCAAATTACACAATTTAAAAGAACCTTCAATCTGTATCTAACCTTCATTGCTCTCATCAATTTTGGGTCTAGTGTTCATAAGAACCTGTACAAGTAAACACCATTAAATAAATTTTCATTTAACACTATATTTATTATTATATAGCTCTATAATTTGTAATTGACAAAATAATTACTCATTTTAGGTTTTGTTACCTTTCTGAGCATGGTGTTCTCATTGATCAAAGTTGAAATTCGTTCTTCTAAATTTGAGTTGTTATCTTCCATCTCTTTAGCTCTTGATTCTAACTCATTCACATACACCTTCTTTCTTTCTCTAGCTTGTTGTGCAGAGACCCTATTCCTTAACAACCTGTATACAATATTTACGAATAATATTGTTCAGATACATTAATTATTTAATGAATTTAAACGAGTTATATGTATTTATATAAATACCTTTTGAGTCGTCTATACTCTTTATCAACTGGGTTTCTTCCTCGACGACGCTTTCCGGCTTGAAGTTGAGGATCTGTTGCATTGTTTTGATTATGGTTACTGTTTTGATTTGTAGCTTCAGAATGAACACTTTGACATTGTGTAGCTTCTACATCTGGAACTTCGAATAGATCTTCATCACTATCTTCTGAAATTTGTGGGGAAAAAAAATAGAACTTGATTTAGTTCGGTTCTGAGATAATTTGATATCCAAGCCGATCAAAATGATATAGATTGATTTGAATTAAATTTATATTTATTATTTTGATAAAATCTAAATAAAATCAAACCGAGAACTAATGAGTTAATTTGGATTAGATTAATCAGATACATTAAAAACAAATATACAAAAATATTTAATTAACTTCGACTCATTTTTCATAATAATATAAAATTCTTAATTTTTTCATTTTTTCATAGGTTATAAATGTAACAAATGGAATTTCATTTTTCTTCTTCTTAAAGTTGAATATCTCATACTAATTTTTGATAATGATAGTTTCTATGATAATAATTATATAAATTATATGCATTAAAATGATTAATTCGGATAGACAAACGCATAGGTAGAATTTTAAAAATATATTATATCTAATTTTATTTATTTGGTTTAATTTTTTCTCGAATTGAAATAAGTATGTGATCCAAATACTATGATTTCGTTGAATTCCGATTTAATTAAGCAATGATGAAAGAGTCACAGATGAAAAATATGTGAATGCATATAAATTATGATTTTTTTTATAATTAGTTGATCATTTTAGTAGAGATTGATATTAAAATATACAGTAATATTAATTAAATGAATATAATTGAATAGATCACATATAGGGAGTTATTGTCTCAAAATAAATGTTTTTTTAAATAAGTGTCATTTTAATTTTTCAATGTAATATTAATTCAATTTTATTAATTTTACCCTTAATTAATATTATCTGTATTGCATTGCATTGACTCACACTGAACATTTATGACTATCCCTGTATAACCAATAAAAGTTAAGGATATTTATGTAAAATATTATATTTATTCTTTTATTCATTAGTTTTTTTACGAAACCTTAAACTATTTTTTTTTAGAAATATTTTTTTAGCACATATCTTTAGAAATCAGAGCCAAATAATATTATAATAATAAAATAAAAACAGAAAGCTCCTTTTCGACAAGGAATTTATGTCAACTAATATTATCACCAAACCAAAACCCTTTATTGTTCATAAAAAAATGAGCCAAACCTTTATATAATTCATAAAATGGCCCACAATAAGGATCCCTACTCTTTCTCATAAAACAAATTATTTTTACATGATCAAAATCAACAAATGTATACATATTAAATATACTAATTATATTTGGTAGAATCTAACAAGTTTGGACTTTGGTTTAGCCTATCATATTTTCCTAATAAAATATTGATATAGATTCCTGACTTTGGATTATGTCCAAAAAGAGTAAAACAAAAAACCTTAACTTTAAAAAGAGAGTTACCAAATGTTTGGGGAGGCATAGGAGGGAGCCTATTCCATGAAGAAGATGAAGAAGAAGGTGCTCCTGTTGTTGTTGTTGTTGCTCCACCTTCCTTCATATCTCAGTGATGAACTTGAATGTGTTTCTTTTAAGTTTTTGAAATTTTCTTGTCCTAAAAAGTAAAAACATTGGTTTTGAAACAATGATGGGACCTAAGAGTTTTGGTTCACAAATGAACACGTTGATGTGCACGTAGCCAAAACTTTTCTGCTGTGTTTGTCCTAGCCTCTATACTCTTTATTTCTAACTTTATTGTTTTGCTTCTCAATTTTTAAATTCTCACCTATAACTTATGAGGTTCAATTTTAATAACAGTAGCTATTTTTATATTTTGTATATCAAATACTTAAATATATATATATATATATATATATATATATATATATATATATATATATATATATATATATATATATATATATATATATATATATATATATATATATATATATATATATATATATATATATATATATATATATATATATACGGTAAATAATGTATTTTTAATAAAATAATATTTTTTATGAAAAATACAAATGAATATGTATGAACAGTACATGTAAATAGTGTCATATATATGCAGTGTAAAAATTTGTTTAATGTAATAATGAAATTGGTTAATAAACGTACATATATTAAAAATAACAGTCATCAAAGTTGGTTAATGTAGTGTAATAATTTGGTTAATACAGTGTTAATAAATATTTAGATATTAAAAAAATTAAAAAAAATTAAAAAAATAATTTTTTATATTATTTTAAAAAATATATATTATTATAATATAATATCACTGATACTACATTTATTATGCGACAGCTCTCGGTTGAAGACTTGACACATATTTTAGATTTGTAACTAATCAATATTATTCTTTCAGGGTGGAAACTAATTTTTAGCTTTTTCGGAAAAAACAATGATATTATTTTTGAGAAAAATAAACGAGACAGCGTAGGCTTTACCTTTTATATTATTTATTTATTAAAGAACAAATAGAGATAAAGATCTAATTGGATCGGTTTTTAGTAAAAAAGAAAATTTGAATCGATAATATTTTCATCGATTTGATTAGGTTCGATTTTTAATATTTTTTAAAAATGAAATCAAATAAGACTAATTGTTTGGTTCGGTTTTGTTTGATTCGGTTTATTGATTTATAATGTTTCTTTTTCTAAATATTATATCATTTGTCTATCCTTGACTATTGGATTTTTCGATTTATTTTATGTTATTATTTTTTAAAATAATTTATTTCATGATGTATTTTTCAAACAAAATACAAATTGTTTTTAATACATACGAAACAATGATATGACTTTTATTAAATCATAATATAAAAGTTTGTGCATGAGATCAGAAGGTTGAGAACAAATTTAAAAATTTAACAAATAAAACATAACAATAACAATAAAAAATTTCAATACATATAAACTAACATGTTTTACTCTTCAAACTCACATCAAAACTATTTTTTTTATAAGATTAGAAGTAATTTTGTTGAAGAAGAAGAAAAAAAAGTTTAAAAAATATGAAAACTACAAAAAAAAAAGAACTTGAAAATAAAGAAAGCGATCATAACATATCAGAATAACGGTAGAGAGATAAATAACGTTGACGGACGACAATAGCAGTGGTTCGATGAAAACAAATTTTTGTGACTTATAATTTCTATTTTCGATGTTTTGGAGTTTCGTTCTAGATGTTTGTTTTGCTGAAAGAAAAAAAATGTGCGCAAACATGCAGAATGGTTGAACCGGAAATTTTTTTGGGCTAAATGATAAGTTAATGATGGGTGAAATAAAATATTTAGAGCGTAATTATAGTCGTTGGTTCGGTTCATCAGTTTGGCGATTCCTAAAACAAAAAGTCGAACCAAATTACATTGATTTGATTCGATTTTGGAACCAAACCAGAAAAAATCGATTTTTTTCAGTTTGATTTAGTTTGAATTATCGGATTAATTGATTTTTTATACACTTACACTCCTAGATAGAAAGAAGATATGGAAAGAAAATAACATTTAAACAAATAGAAAAGGAACTTATCTTTTTTAAAATTATAAAATATGTTATAATTAAATTCAATTTCAAAAATAAAAATTCATATTAAACAATATATTAATAAAAAAATTCAAAAGATTAAATTTTTAAAATAATTAAAATTTTATAAATGTATAATGTATTTACTCCCTTTGCTTGAAAATAAGTGTCTTTTAATATTTTTGTCCACAAATTAAGAAATGTAATATATTGTCATAAAATATTAAATATTTATTAAATTGATCTTATAAATATGTTGGAAGTACATAGTAATAATTACAAAATAATTGAAAAAAATAATGTTGGAATGCGGTACAGCGGCAAGTAACAAAAGTTTTGGAAGTATTTTTTCGGGAATTTATCGTATCCACATAGATCGGTTCTATTGAACCGCCGTTCGACAGTATCTAAGTTCATGAGTTTGGATTAAAATGGTTTTAAGGTAAATGCGGAAAAATAAATAAGAACATAAAAAGTATACATTCTTCAGAGAAAAGAAGTTTATCAAGCATGTATATAATTTACTTGTCACAAACATAAATTTATCGATCATTTTCACTCTACTACAATACTCATCAAAATCATCCATCATCGCTCATAACAGTGTCCATCTCAGGCACACTGAGCTGAGAGAGCAGCAGTCTCACTATCGTCGTCACTCTCGCGCACGACGCCTCGAAACACGGAAGACATTAAGTTCTGACACCATAAAGATTATTATCTAAATCTATCTCTAGCATCTAGACAATAGATATATATCCATAACCAAGATTTGTGATGTTTATCTCTAACACAACCCAAATCCAAACATAAATGCAAAAAGATCAAGGAAGAGATCGATAATAATTTGTAAAGCAGATTTATACATTATTATGATCAACAAAGATACATATGTTCATAGTAACCATACAAACTCAACAAATAAAATTTACAAAGAGAAGAAAAGAAGAGGAACCAAACATTTCTTGGTTTGTCAACACCAATCAACGAGAGATTCAACTCCGGATCATCCAAATGCAAGCTCCAATGTTGTTTTCTAAGCTAATTCTATGAAGAAATGAAGTTTGATGGAGTGGGAGCAAAAAATACCCAAAACCATCCTCTAAAAAATCTGTTTTTCCTTTTATATAAGTTGTCTTGATCGCAGGGCTCGCTCAGCGAGACCTAAAAAATTGTTAAGTCGCCTTACAGCTCGCTCAGCGAAAATTCCAGTAGGAAATTCTAAAATCCAAAAATTGCTTTCTTCATATCTTTTGAACTGTAACTCCGATTTTCGTCCGGTTCGAAGCGTTGGAAAGCTTATTCAATGCTCTATTTAATAATGCTCCAATATCAATTATGTAAAACCTACAAAAATAAATGGAAAACAATTAAATTCAATAATATTTACAAGATAACGTAATATATACACTATAATGTAAGGTAAACGTATTTACAAACAAAGTGGAGTTTATTCGAATGATTCTAACAAAAAGTATCGATAAGTGCAACAAAACTTATATACAAAAATAGCTACAATTTGCACTTATCAAACTCTCCCCAACTTACATAATTGTTTGTCCTCAAACAAAGCCAGACACTAAAGGAACAAAAGATGATAATCCAAGAATCACGAATCAACAAGTTAACGGAAAACAAATGCAATGATTCAATCGAAAATGATACACACAAAGTAAATACTCACCACTAAACTTCAACGCTAACATAATCACAAAGTAAATGCTCAATACAAAAGTCATGCCAAACATTCTAAAACAATACAAGTTCACAAATGAATCACACCTAGCACACAATCATCGGTTGATGAAAAACACAAAATGAGGGATTTTTTTCACTCACACAATAATCTTGTAAACAAAATACTAAATTATGCAATCATCAGAAAATCATGTTGAAAACACAAAAGCAAGAATCAAAAGAACTTTCAGGGTTGTAATACGGTCGGGTGAACAAACAAGGGATAATTCCTAAAGCTAATCGAAACAAAAACTTGCCTAAACCTAAGGGAGTGATCAACTCACAAAGTTTCAAACAGAGAATTTCAATCAAACTTCTTCTTTCATCCCAAATTTTACATCGAACACAATAGAACTTATTAGCACAACATTATTCTAATCTTTTTGTTATTCACACGAAATACGGATATTGACAAAGCTCAAAGGGGTTAACAAATGCGCACACACTCACATGATAATTTGACTATTTTGGCTAGGTAGTTATGCTCAATATGAAACAAAAATGCCTTTATCATTTTCATGCTTTCGTATAAACAACACAAACAAAAGATTAAAAATAATGAAATCCAGTTAAAACAAGAATGTTGGTACTCCGAGCATATATGAACAATGGAAGGCTTTCTCACAAAAAGGCTGGGAACTAAAGTGATTCACAAAATGAACAAGTATACAAAAGAATGAATGGCATGGAAGTTGTAAAAAGTCTAAGTATCATGAATATGCTAAAGTCTAGAAAGCGATAAAAACATACCTTGAATGTGTATGAAACTTTAAACATTATCATTACCACGCATTCGCAAGTTGAAACAATCAAACTTGAAAAATCACCAAATGCGACTTCAAGTTATCGGGCCAAAATTTGAGTCCAAACAATCAACAAAAGAATTAGAAAAATTACTAAGAATTACTAATATATAAGGCATTGGTGGAAGTGGGAAGAAGGGAGAGCCAAGTGAACAATTAAAACAATTCATTGGCTCAGTACAGCAGGGCTCGCTCAGCGAGCTACACCAGAAGCAGAAAAACAGGACAGCAAAATGCATTTCATGCTACCTCCACTATCACCTACACAACTCAATTACAAATCATACAATATTTACACATACAAACTTCCTTAAGTTAAACACGACAAGATTGAGGAAAACATAAAATTTATCATGTTAAAACAACTACTAAGAACACAACAAAACATTCTTGTTTTACGTCATAAGTTCGACGCCTTTATTGTGCTTAGCTAGTAACTTCCTCCCATCATGCCATGGTGATGGTTCACCGTGCAAACCAAAAGCAAGTGTCCTAACCAAACACTTGAACAAACATTAAACATAACAAGTATATATTGACAAGTATAAATGTATCAAAGAAAAACAATAAATTATGTATGAACAATATAGACATTATGTGCAAAACTCAAAAACATCGAAACTATCGCGATGCAATTCAATATTTAAACCAATCCCCGGCAACAACGCCATTTTGTTGGAATGCGGTACAGCGGCGAGCAACAAAAGTTTTGGAAGTATTTTTCCGGGAATTTATCGTATCCACAGAGATCGGTTCTATTGAACTGTCGTTTGACAATATCTAAGTTCATGAGTTTGGATTAAAATGGTTTTAAGGTAAATGCGGGAAAGTAAATAAGAACATAAAAAGTATACATTCTTCATAGAAAAGAAACTTATCAAGCATGTATATAATTTACTCGTCACAAACGTAAATTTATCAATCATTTTCACTCTACTACAATACTCATCAAAATCATCCAGCATCGCTCACAACAGTGTCCATCTTTGGTACACTGAGCTGAGAGAGCAACCGCATCACTCTCGTCGTCACTTTTGCGCATGATGCCTCAAAACACGGAAGACATTAAGTTCCGACACCATAAAGATTATTATCTAAATATATATCTAGCATCTAGACAATAGATATACATCCCTAACCAAGATTTGTGATGTTTATCTCTAAAACAACCCAAATCCAAACATAAATACAAAAAGATCAAGGAAGAGATTGATAATGATTTGTAAAGCATATTTATACATTATTATGATCAACAAAGATACATATGTTCATAGTAACGATACAACACTCAACAAATAGAATTTACAAAGAGGTGAGAAGAAGAGGAACCAAACATTTCTTGATTTGTCAACACCAATCGACGAGAGATTCGACTCCGAATCATCCAAATGCAAACTCCAATGTTGTTTTCTAAGCTAATTCTATGAAGAAATGAAGTTTGATGGAGTGGGAGCAAAAAAATACCCAAAACCATCCTCTAAAAAAATATGTTTTTCCCTTTATGTAAGTTGTCTTGATCGCAGGGCTCGCTCAACGAGACCTAAAAAATGGTTAAACCGCCTTACAGCTCGCTCAGCGAAAATTCCAGCAGGAAATTCAAAAATCCAAAAATTGTTTTCTTCATATCTTTTGAATCGTAACTCTGATTTTCACCCGGTTCGAAGTGTTGGAAAGCTTATTCAATGCTCTATTTAATAATGCTCCAATATCAATGATGTAAAACCTACAAAAATAAATGGAAAACAGTTAAATTCAATAATATTTACAAGATAACGTAATATATACACTATAATGTAAGGTAAACGTATTTACAAACAAAGCGGGGTTTATTCGAATGATTCTAACAAAAAGTATCGATAAGTGCAACAAAACTTATATACAAAAATTGCTACAATTTGCACTTACAAATAACAATCATTTCTATTTTTTTTAACTAAAAATAAATGACATTCATTCATTCAAATTGATAGAGTACATCGTTGTAATACAAATTCAAAATCGCCAAAAAAAAGGATGAATCTGCGAACAAACTCACATCATCCATGTTAATAACATAAAACGGTAAATTACATAAGCCTACAAATGACTGTTGATTATACCAGTGATTAGAATCTACAATGGTTGCGAACTCTGACGTGGATATAAAGTATTTGCTCGGTCTTCGATGAGAGTTGGGGGGTGTATCTGCAAGGTACTCCGATGACAAAGTAAGAGCGGGAAAAATAGTATGCAAGTACAAGTAAAAATGTTAAGGGAGTGAATATTCGATACCTGGCCCTCTCATGTGAGAGGGTTTATAAAGAGCTCCTAGCGCTTGGCTATTGGTCCCTATTTTGGGTCTGGATCGTGGATCCTCCGAAAATAGGTAACTGCAAAAAATTAGTCGTTGGGACGAGCATACCTGGTCGGATGGGATGTGCGTCAGGCATAGGTGTAACACGCTTTCTACCCACAATACAATCAATCCTATTATTTAATAAAATCATGATTCAACATGAAAGTGCATCACATTTTCAACATGTCATCATAATATCAACATAATATGTGTCTTGTCCCGTAACACAAGTTGTAACTTTAATTCATAATAACAACAAAATATTCTAAGTATTCACAGAAGATCATTATTCAATATTTTAATCAACAAGATAAAAAGAATCCAATATATAATCGACATCATCCTCCAGCATTAAAACAACCAAAATAACAAACAAAACCCAAGTGTTTCCCAGTGTTACATGAATCAGAGTAGGACACCACCTAACTCTATACACAACGAAACGCACTCCGGCTACCTCCGAAAATATTCCACTGAGCTTCAGAATTTGCAGGATGGCATAATAGACCATCACCAACGGCGTGTAGGGTGATTAATCCAAATTCAATAAAAATAGTACAAGGCGGAATCATAAGAAACAGATAAACACACAACCACTACAACAATTTACTCACATATAATCATCAACAATTACACATCATCAAACAAACTATGCAATCATGTTATGCCACATAGAATGGAATGCAACCTCATAAATGCACGTGGTACCAGTTTCAACGTGTGATGGACACTGGCCATCTACCCTCCACAAGGGAGCACAACATAATCAACAAATCCTCAATCCGCACAATGGGATTGAAGTCTCAAATCAACATAGGGAATGCCATGAATACAGAAAACAACATCATCATCATCTTTATTCATCAATACGTGTATCAACATTCATCATTCATCATCATCATAATTGTATATATACTATTGTTTCATTATGTCCTCATTTTCACTACTTATTCATCAATATTATCTAATATCATCACTATTACTATTAAGCCTAACATACTTAACATATAATAATTCTTCCAGCAAAAACATAGAAACACGGTACGAAAGATTAGATATCAAGATCAACAACAAAATAAACATGATTATCTGGAAATTACAATGCTCGCTAAGAGAGGGGGAAAACTCGCTAAGCGGCGAACTCCCAGACTCTTCTCGCTAAGCGAGCTCTAGCTTGCTAAGTGAGAAACGTGATTCGTAAAATAAACCCTGTGATTATGAAGAAACTCAGACCCAACCAAAACATCTCTAAACCGCACCAGACATCAGTAAAATAGTAGAAACATCAAATTACTACATTATCATCATGAATTCACCATTATTAACAACATACGACAACCAATTTAACACTAATCTACCAACAATCATCCCAAATACTTAGGTTTCCATTCTAAAACCCCTAATTCCCATAATACATCTCTATACTATGATTATTGAAAAGAATTATCCCCATACCTCGGTGTCGCACCTCGAAAAATACGACCTCGCGATAAAAAATACCGCGGATAAAAATTAAACAACAGAGTCGCCACCGGACTTATTTTACTCCAATTAAGGAAAAGGAAAATATCGAGAAACCTTTTTATGAAAACGGATAGAACAAGGCCTTTGAAACCAGATTCTAGGTTCGAGAGTCGATTCCGTAAGGGGAAGGTATTAGCACCATTACGTTCGTTGTACTCAACGGGAACCTCTTAGTTTAACTTGCGATTTAATTTGACTTATGCTTTCTGTTTTCTCCGAATAATAAAAGGTAAATACGAATGATTCTAATATAAGGTTAATAGGGGAAATGAGTTGTTTTGTTCCTAGGGTGCTCGGCAAGGAGTAAGATCCGTGTGCCTACATATTCCCTTGTGCAATGGGAAAGTCAGAGCCTCGTAGTTCGTGGTACTAAGGTTGGTTGGTTGGTTTGGTTTAATGAACGATTATTTAGACCGCATTCTAACTGCTGAGCGTTGGCTAGTCTGCTCGCGATAGGAGGAGGAAGCACTAGCTTGTTTGCGAGATAGATATGATTTAAATGATGTTCGTTTGGAAAAATGTTTGATTCGAATAATGTTTTAGGAACGAAAGGGCGAATGAACCACGTCCTGAGGGGCGAGCCTCAGGAGCGTTCATTCAATAACTCGAGGAATGCTAGACTCCAGAATTCAATTCTTTCGTTATTTGATGTGTGTATTAAGCGTTTTAATTACGGAAGGTCGAATGAACCACGTCCCGTGGAGCGAGCCTCAGGAGCGTTCATTCAAGAATTCTAGGAATGCTAGACTCCAGAATTCAATTCTTCCGTTATTTAATTATGAAAAGATTTTGAATATTCGAGTTGGAAGAAGTTTGATGGCAAGGCACGGTGCACTCGACTTACATGGTTTGCGAATAAATTAAAGCGATAAAATTGCAAAAAATAAATTAAAGGCAACTATTCGGAGGCGTTTGACCTTTTATTCGAACGCGTCGAAATATCGTTCGTTAACTTCCTTAGAACCGATTTAAAGTTAAAATCGTTCTACAAGGAGTCGAGCACTTTTTGTTGGAATGCGATAAAATAAGTAAACTAAATTGGATAAATTAAATTGCGGAAATTAAATCGGAATAGAATAACAAATACAAAATAATAAATTAATTTGATAATATGGCGAATAATTGAAATAATACAATAAATAAACTAAATTAAATTAAATGGCCTCATATTGATTAAATTTTTTGACTTAATGAAATCGAAAATAATTTAACCGTTTAATATATCATCGGTCCGAAAATAAATAAAGCAAGTTAAAAGAAAAACTAAAATAAAGTAAATATAATTGCGACACACAAAGAACCTTTATTTAACAAATTAGAATGGAAATCTAAAAAAACAAAGTAAATTAAAGATGACAGGGTGAACATGGGTCGCTGGTTAGGGTCTATTTAGCAGGTAAATGGATCATTCATGGCTCTAAAGCCCATCATGCTACAAAAGCTAAACAAATAAATTAAAACTAAAAAAAATATGAATATATGAGGGTTCGGGTGCTGGTGTAGAGTGTAGAGTGTAGATAGAAATCAAATGGGCTGAAACAAACCGGTTCACCAAAAACACAATATAATAAATAAAAATAAAGAAAAGAAAAATTAAAAAAAAACGAAATATAAAAAAGTTTATAACAATCTGAAAACACAGATCCTTCATCATTTTCACCTTTTTTCCAAAAGAAGAAACGAAGAATCTCTCCAATCCCTCTCTGACTCGCGCTCAGGTTTTGCGATCACGACTCAGCTTCCCCTCACTCGTGATGCCTCTCTCGTTGCTCTCGATTTTGCGTTTTCGAGCTCACGAAGGTTCTCTCTCACTTTCAGTTATCTCCCTCAGATTCTCACAGTGATTTTCTCACGACGGTTTTGAATCGTGTTTATTGTTTACGCACGGTGGTCACGATTTGTGTCTCGACGGTGGTTAAGGGTTGTGGAGGCTGGCGTTCGTTCAGATGGGTTTCCGGCGGTTATGGTCGAAGGGATGGCCTCGGAGGTGCGATTCTGGGTTTTGGTGAGGGTTTCGGAGATGGTGATGCGTGGTGGAGGGTGTTTGTTTCGGTGGTGTGTTTGTGTTTCGAACGGTTTTTTTTGTGCGTGGGTGAAGTGGTAGAGGAGGTCTGTGTTTTCTGCGGTTCTAGCGGTTGCAGATCTAGTTTTCGGAGGTTGAGGGATGTTTGATGATGGATTCGGCGGTGGTATTTTTCTGCGATTTTTTCCTTTTGATTTCTTTTGCAGGTTTTGGTAAATAGGGATGAGGTTTATGGTGTTGTTGATTTGTGAAGAAAAATGGAAGAGTTTTGCGGAGATTGACAGAGTTTTGGTTTATTTTTTCTGGTGACTGAAACTTGTTTTTTTGCTGGTTTTGCATAGTTTTTAGAGGTATATTTCAAGCTTCTTTTTTTAGTGAGAATGAGGCTGATTTATAGTGGGATGAAAAGGGTGTTTTGGGGAAAGATTGAAAGGATAAGATTAGAGAATAGGATGAATGAATTACAGGCTGTGTTTTTAGTGGAATGAAGGTTGAAGATAATGTGCAAATTTGTTGTGCTACTAGCGTGAAAAGTGGCGGGAGTGACTGTGTTGCTGTGAATTGAGGATCATGTGCGTTTGGAGTGTGTGGTGGAATAAATTTGCTGTGAAGTAATACTGAATAAAGGTTATGGATAAGTGGTAATTGTTTTTTTTAAAATAATAATAATAATAATATTTATAATAATAATAATAATAATAATAATAATAATAATAATAAAATAATTCTGAAAAAAAAGAAAAAAAAGTGATAACTATAATAATAATGAGTGATTGAAATAATATAATAAAAAGTTAATGATAACAATAATGGTTATAAAAAATGGTATTGAGATGGAAAAATAAAAATAATGGTAAGGAAAATAAAATTGGTTTGAAAATGGGTATGAATAAAATGGATTTGAAATTATGAAATTTTGGATAATAATATAAAAATAAAATTGGATGGTAGAATTTGAAAGAAAACAAATTGGATTTAGAACCAAATATTGAGGAAATGAATATAAAATGATTTTCTTGGGAAATAGAAATAAATGGATAATGATCATGTAAAGTGATAATCGGATAACCGGCCTCGCTCAAAGCAAATATATTTTTTTTAACACACACACTCGACTTTTAAATCTGATTTCTCGTACAAACCCCGAGCTTGAAAAAAATGACATATTTTTGGATCTTTTTTTAATACGGTTAGATAGAAAGAAAAAAAAGGTACTTATTTTTGGATTTTTGAAATAATGGTTAGACAATAAAATAAAATGGTGCGGGTAGGACAAAAAAATAAATAATCGCTTACCACCGTAAGGATGATAATGCGACCCCAACACTCGAACTAGGTCGATATTGTAGCACCCCAAATTTGCCCTCTTCTTTTTAGCATCATCATCATATAATGATCATCATAAGCATGTCATATCCTTGGCATCTTTTCATAGAAAAATGAAGCATAACACTCTCATGTTCTAGCATTGGGCATATGATCAACTATTGGTGTATTTGAGGCCTTACAAGCCAAAGCAAGAGGCTAAGTGGACTGGTCCAAGTCCCATGAAGAGTCTACATGATATTCACAAGCTCAGGATCCTTTGTAGGAGCCCAGAAGGTTGGGAGGTCATCAGAGAACCCAAACTAGAGCAAGCTCCTACACAATGGTTCCCAAATTAGGGTTTCATTTTCAAGCAGGGATTCTTTGTGACTTTGGCCATTTCATGTGGGAAAAGTCCTTCATATGATAAGAGGTTCCTATGGATGAAATTTGGTGAAAAAATTCCTTGTGGAAGACAGTTATTTCATCAGTTGCTTGCATAAGAAGAAATTGGTCAAACTGATTATTTGAAAAGTCAATTGTGACAATGCAAGGGTTCCAACCCCATTTTTCAAGCCAAGGGATGTCCTTAAGGTCTTAGAAGAGGTTTGGCAAAGTCAAAGATCAAGAATCAATAGGTTTTGAAGAACTTTTCATTTTTGGCATATGGCTTGTAATGAAAGTTTCCATTTTTGGCAAGTTTTGCCCTAATTTTCAAAGCTTTCTTTCATGATGAAGATGACTTCATTTGATTTTTGCTTGGGCATGAAAGTTATAGGGTATGATCCCCCATTTTCGGAAAGTACAAGAAATTGTTCATAGCCTTCATGGTTTGGAAGTTATGTTCTTTTGAAGTTCACTTGTTTTTAGGGTTTTACCACATTTTCATGTTGGTACCATTTGCAAAAGCTTGTATACTTCAATTCCAAGCTATCCTATGGACAAATTTGAGTCACCATTTCATAATACATGGCATGAATGGTATTTGGCTCAAGAAAAAATCAGAAATCATGCATGTACCAAAGAGTTATTCCATAAAATGCAAAAGTGCATGATCATTCACAAAGCATGACTCCCATATCCAATGGCCATGATGGTTTCACCTATGGATCAAGGGCTGGATGAGAGTTGAACATGTGCAAGAAAAGAATGCATAGCACGAGAGAATCACCACATCACAACTTTCTTGCAAAATTGCAAATTCCTCTCAATCTCATGATCCTTACGCGCATTTCACTCCTTTTTTTCATCAGGGAATATTGGCATTGTATATAAAACAGCTAGGGTTTCATTTCATTCAGAGGCACCACCATTTCATCACTCCAAAGTTTTTGCACTTCAAGCATATCCCTTCGAATCTCATCACACACTCACTCTCTGCAAAAACCAATGGCATATTCATGATCAGTGAAGTGTAAGGAGTCAAGATCAACCACTCATTCAAGCTAATTCCCATGATTTCACACCTTGCCATTTCAGTGAAGTTGGCTTCGAGTTCTTAGATCTAGCCATTTTCAAGGCTCTAGTTGCATTTATTTTGCAACTAGAGTGTATTTGGAGGGGATCTGCAGCTCCTCTTGGATTTTCTCAAGCTATTTCCAGATCTGTAAAGCTCAGATTAGCTTCAAACTTTTAGATCCAGAAATGAAATTGATTATGCACATTGTAATCTACATGCTTCGCTGGTGATGGTGATCTATTTAGAATGCAAAATGAGTAAGAAATGAGCTTATTATGTTGAATTTCAGTTTGATGTGTGATTATGTTTGATTTCGATTTGGCTTATATGTTGATCTTTTTGAAAATCCAAGTGCATATTCTTGTTCTACGTGTTTGATTTATTTGATCTGGAGATTTTGGTGTATTTCTATGCATGCTTGTTCTTGCGTATGAATTTTCTGATGACCGGAGCTAGGGCTTCGTCACCGGATTCTGGAAATCAATTGAAGAAGATGACTCCATGGCCTTTGGATTGTTTGATCTGGACGCTCTACAATGAGACAACGCATTAAAAGCCACCCTCCCTCTCACGTGTTTTTTTTAATTTCAAAATTAATCTTTTTGTTTGTGAATGCATGGTAGCGTGTGTAGACCCTTGATCTGAGCCTTTCCTTTAGTTGACCTAGGGTATTGACTTTGAATCTGGAGCGTTGCTTTTGTTTACTTTGTGATAGTTTTCAGTGACCACTGGATCTGATTACCTTGTGTTGACCTTGACTTGCCTGAACCCTTGGATTGGATGACCTGTGACTTAGTTGACTGCACGCATGCCTTTGGATGAGTAGACTTTTGTGTTGACTTTTGTTGAGAGCCCTTGGATGTGCATACCACAATTCTGTTGAATGAGTGCCCAGTGGGCTTTTACTGCTATTTACGCCCCCATGTTTGTGAGCCCAATGGATTTTGAACTGATTTATCTTGCTGAATGCACCCCTCTCATGTTCCATTTTATTTTTATTTCATTTTTATTTTCAGTTTGCTTTTTATTTTTTTTTAAAATAGTTAGAAGTTCATAAAAATTCCAAAAAAATTCGTGAGTGTTATTTTGAGTTTTCTTTAATTTTTGTTATTTTTCTTTTCCATTTATTTTTATTTTCCATGCTGGAATTAATTGTTTCTTTTATTAATTGTTCTCAATTCATTTTAAATACATGCGGACTTGTGAATTTCATATCTTGGTCATCATTGGGAATTTTGAGTTGATTCTTTTTGCATTGGATTCATATTGAGATGTAGTTTGTTGGTGTTTTTTATACTGATTTTTAGAAGCTTGCTTGATCATGTTTGGTCGTTAACTTGTGTGTGAAGTCTCATAACCCTAGTCCATGTTTAGGCATCCCTTTGACCTACCTTGCTTCTGATTTTTGAGCTTGTCCTTTTGGAATGTTAATATTAGGTGTTTGAGGAGCCTTTGTGCCAATTTGTGGAATTTTTGGATGAACTCTTGATTTAATGTGAATTTTCTTGTTTTCCTCTCTCTTTTTGCATCCTTTTTGGTCATATGCTTAGTCCTTAGGCTAGGAGGGCGCTTGTGCCAACTCCCTTAGGTTGCTTAGAGCTCTTTTAGGATGAGGATATCTCCCTGGTCTTTGATTGTTGTTGGTGCTTTGAGAAGTTTTGGTGTTGCTTGACTTTGAAGTTTATTCACTTATGCACATGTTCACTTCACTCCTCATGCTTGTGATGATTATGTTTGATCTTGTATGATCCTTTCTCTGATATTTTGCATTGTTTGTGCACATTCTTGTGTTGATGTGGTTCTGGTCTTGAGATGTGTGAGGCTTGATAGGCTTGAATGATGTGAAGAATCTCATGTATGATCATCCTTTTCATAAGTGGTTCATGTTACCTTAAAATGCCATGTTTGCTCTACCTTTTCTTTGACCTTTGTTTAAGGCACTCTAGTATGTAGATGAGATGAATCATTTCTGGTTGTGGTGTTTGGAATTGATCATTTGCTTGTTTATGTCCCATTTGATCTTATTTGGTTTTGTCTTATCATACATGTTTAGTACTAACCATTTCAGGGGCTCATGGTAAGTGAAGTGTGGATGTTATCCACATTTCAAATCTTCATCTTTTCTTTTATTTTGCTCTTATTGTGTAATTGTTGGTGTGCCTTATGCCACCTTGTGCTACAACTTCATATTTTCCCCTTTAGAAACAGCTTATCTCCTTTATAGGAGTAAGTTGTATTCTAGTTCGTTATTTTCTTCCCTTCTTCTTTATTAGGATAGACTTCAAACCACACTAACCTTAGGATACCATTTTTGCATGACAACTTTAGGATTAGACTTTCCCCATTAGATTTTACCTTTAAGATCTTTGGTTCTCTTCTCTTCTCATATGAAAACAAAAACCATAAAAAGCATTTAATAAGGATTGAAGTGGTCTCATGTGAAATAGCCTTATTCCATGGGGCACTTGTAGTCTTCCCATCTTGGGATAGTACAAGCTTGTCTAGCATGATGCACAAGTATGATCATGAGACCACCTTCGTAAAGAAAATCATAAAAAGACACTTCCTCACAAAAATTACAAAAACACTTAATAAATTCAACGAGTTAGTGGGGATCTTCTCCTTACTTGAGTCTGCTTGTTCTATTATTCCATCTTGGAATGTAGTAGCAAGTACACATTCCATGGAAAAGAGCTTGAGTTCACTTCCTTGTGCCACACTCATAAAAAACTCATAAAAAACACCAAACAAACAATAATCGTCTTTCCTTCAGGAATTCTCTTCTCACCTCCTTCGCTCCATCCGCGAACTTGCTCCTACTTGTCATTTTGCAAGATGGTAACGCACTCTTCGTCTGAGCCTGCAACACCTGAGCATTAACATAGGCAGTTCAAGCCTTAATTCATAAGAAATCTTTTCCACCCCTAGTTAGGGGAACTACGACGACTCTGATCCTCATTGTCCAGACGAGGTACGTAGGCAGCGGGGTAGGGCCCGTTCAAGCACACTCTTTTATTTTCCCTACATTTTCCCCCTTTCTTTTCTTTTCTTTTCCAGTTCCAGTCCTTCTTTTTGCAGCAGCTCTCATTTCTTCACCCTTTGAAACATTTTCTTTGCAAGCGTGGATCCCGTCGGGTATGGCGGACGATCTGGGGTGCTAATACCTTCCCAGGTCGTAACCGACTCCCGAACTCAGTCTCTTTGGTTCGTAGGACCCGTGTCCTTCCTCTTCTTTCTTCTGGTCTGTGCAGCATTACCATTCCCGTTCCTTCGGGATAAAAATGCCTGGCTGGCGACTCTACCTCTTTCCGCGCCACTTTCGCGTTTGTACCAGGATGGAAATCCAGGGAGCGACAGCTGGCGACTCTGCTGGGGACCTCCTAACTAGAGTATCTCTGGTTCCCTTGAGATTCTCTCCTAGTGCTTATGTGTTTCTGTTTCTTTGTGTGTTGATTGTTTGTCGTTGCGTGTTTATTTTGCTGTTGTTTATTTACAATTTTATTTACAGCTTTATTTACAGTTTTCAGTATTTATTTTCATGCATCATATATGTACTGGACTTTCTGGACTGGATTTTTTCTGTTTGGTGGGAATTGGGTGATACTGTTATTGTGAGATGAGCTCATTACCAAGGCTCGAGTGCACCTTAGGGCTTAGAGTGGTTCCACTTTCGCCTCGTGAGATCTTGTCATGGGGGTAGTAGTGAGTTCCACGCCTAGATTTGCGACCGTCTTGGAAATGTCTTGATTTGGGGATCTTCCTCTCTCATTTCCTAACCTTGATAGTTATGTGCAGCTGGGGACCGATCATTGAGAACCTTGTGGAAACATCCCTCTCTAGTGGTGACAGTGGCAGACCATATTGTGTGGCAAACCCATTCCCGGACTCACGCTGAGGCCTCCCTGAGTAGTACATAATGCCAAACTGATTCCTTGATTTGGTCATGAGCCATTTCTAGGAAATGGTGAATGTATTATTATTATTCGGCTTTGAGAGTTCGTGATGTTTGACCCGGAGCACACCCGTGAGATTGAGAGGGGTTTACAGGTTTGCAGGAACCCCTTGACCTCCACATACCCTCATTATCAGTATGCTCTCTGTTGTGATTTGGTTACTATGGTTCTGGACTTCTTGATCTTTGGTTTTGAGGGGTCAGATGGTTATGATTCAGAGAATCTCAGTTTTCAGTCACTTGGAGCCATAGTATTCAGTATCCGAATGGTTCCAGATTGATCATATGCCTGCATTGCATTTGCATCGCATCATACTCGCATTAACTATTTGTGTTTCCATTTTCAGGTTTTTTGTTTACAGTTTAGCACCCAGTTCTGGTAATTGTAAGTTTCCCAGATGGCAGAAGTTAAGAAGATTACAAGAAAGAGAAATGTCCATTACACTTTTCTTCAACCAGAAGTCAAGAGTGTTCAGAGACTAGCAGGGCTGATGAATGATCAGGTCTTAGGAAACTTCAGAAAGAGGTATGGCCCGATTTTGAAGTACATGGATAAACCTACTGCAGACCAGAAGGATAGCTTGCACACTTTGCTTCAGTTCTATGACCCCTGCTGCGGTGTTTTGTATTCCCAGATTATATCTTGGCTCCTACCTTGGAGGAGATTTCTAGTATTTTAGGTATTCCTGTCAGAGATACTTTGCCTTACTATGGATCAGAGATAGTTCTCAAGGAAGAAGACATATCCAGGGTCTGTCATGTACTAGCTGCTAAGGTCAAGAAAGCTTTGCAGGTTAGTGAGGGTAGAGGACTTCCCTGGGATGTGCTTATACCAGAAGCTGAAGGGTATGCCAAAGAGGGTAAGTGGGGAGATTTTGGTGTTGTGGTGGCCCTGATGGTGTATGGATCTAGTCTTTTCCCGGGAGAAAAGGAGTTTGTGAGTTTGGAGGTGATCTCCATTTTTGCTAAAGGCAACCCTGTACCAACCTTGTAGGGAGATTTCTACTACAATGTTCATTACCGAAATGAGAAAGGAAGAGGTGGACCGGTGAGTTGTTGTGCTCCTCTGTTTGCTGATTGGTTTGCTAAGCAATTACCAAAGTCAGATCCTTTCAAATAAATGAGAGAAGAATTGAGGTGGTCTAGGAGACTAATGGGACTAACTTCTGAGGATATAGCTTGGGGTTATAACAGGGATTTGTTAGGAAAGGAGTTACTTGTTAGTTGTGGGATTTTTGCTAATGTGCCCTTGCTAGGGAGAAAGGGTGTGATCAGTTACAATCCAGTTTTATCCAGGAAACAATTTGGCTATCCTTTGAGGAATCCACCAGGTATTGAAGAAATAGCTGAGTCTTTGTACTTTTCTGTGGAGGGAAACAAAGAGTTAGTCATACAGGCATCTCAGGCTTGGGCTCACAGGGTGAAGAAAGGTAAGAAGGATTTTGGAAGGGTGGATCCCAAGACATATCCTCCTTTTGCTACATGGTTACAGAAGCACGTAGAGGAATTGCTCATGCCGTTTTCAATGGAAGCTCCCTTGTATCCCAAAGAAATGCCATGTCAGAACACTGTTCCTCTTAAAGATTATAAGAAGTTGGAAGCTCATTTGCACGAGTTCCGAGTAGAGAATTCTGAAATGGTTAACTTGTACCATCTTGCCAATCGTGTTAAGAATGAAGCGGAAGAAAAGCTACAGAGGATGCAGGTCACCTTAGAAACTAAAGAAAAGGAGTTTGCTGGGAGAGAAGCTCATTTTCAGAGATTAGGTCTAATGGAATAAAAAAGAGAAGCGGAGCGTAAGAAGACTTTGAAGACTCTTAAAGAAGCTCGCCAGTCCATTGCTTGGTTACAGGGCCAAAGGAAGCAGGATCAGAAGAAGCACAAAGAAAAGGAAGAGTTCTTCGAGGTACAAATGGGCTTCAAGAAAGAAGAAGTAGAACAAGTTCACAAAATACGATGGGAAAAGACTCAGTAATTGGTACAGAGCCAGATAGCCTTGGAGGAGGCAATGAAGGAGATTGCAAAGCTTAAGCTGAGAGCAGGCGTGAAGAAGAACCGGACAGAGGTGATATATGTAGAAGAAGAACCTGAGTCTTCCTTTACCCTAGAGTTTTAGTTTATTGTTATTTATCTAGACTACCTACAGGCTTGTTGTAGGAGTCTTGTTTTATCTTTTTGTTCATGTATTGACTTGTAACCCTCCAGGGAATTTGTTTGTGTTCTAACTTTGGGTGCCAGTGGTTTATCCATGTTATGCAATACTAAATTCCAGTTACCATTTCTGAGTACACAAAAATTGTTTGTTCGAGGCTGCTAGGATCTGAACACTCTTCAAAAGGAGAGTTTGAAAACTAATGCTCAAAAGGGCTATCTGGAGCATTTTTTGTCAAAAAAATGCCAAGATTGGGGGCATATTAATGCCTGAACCTGGAAACATGAATAGTTACATTGCATGCATATAACGTGTTTGCTATTTTGCAGGTAGTTCATTAGTTTTCTAACGTTTATGTCATTTCAGGCACTATAGCTCCTAAGAAGGTTCAGAAACAGCCAACTGTACACAGATACCCTACCAAAGTGAACAGAGAAAGAGCAATGGAACAGATGCAAGCAGATCTGGCTGATTTAAGAACAAGAATGGACAACTTCATGACCCTCATGGCTGGGATGGGTCAAACTCAGGAGCGCTTGCGCGAGATGATAGAAAACAACCAGGCCAGGAACAATGGGACAATAGATGGAGGTAATCACAATGGGACTGGCGCCCGTCACGTAGAAATCCCCGTAGTACAACCAGGGGTCACTATTGTCAATGATGGAGTGAATAACCTGCAGATGGATGGGCAGGATGAACAATTCACTTTGCTGGATGAGGCAGAAGGCCAAGGGGCTGACATGAATAGAAAGTTTGAAGAAATGGTCGAGCAAATTCGTTCCATTCAATCTCAAAGTTCTCTGGGGTTTGATATCACTAACTTGGGCTTGGTGCCAGGGGTGAGAATTCCCTACAAGTTCAAGGTCCCTACTTTTGATAAGTATAATGGCACGGCTTGCCCGAAAACTCATCTCCAGTCTTTTGTGGGAAGGATTGCGGCACATATAGACGATGAGAAGTTGTGGATGTATTACTTCCAGGATAGCCTTGTGGGAGCCTCCTTGGAGTGATACATGAAGCTGAGCAGGGTTAATATTTGAAGCTGGAAGGATTTAGCTGAGGCATTTGTGAGACAATATCAGTATAATTTGGATATGGATCCAAATCGTACCCAGTTGCAGACCATGTCTCAGAATGCTAAAGAAGGGTTCAAAGAGTATGCTCAAAGATTGCGTCAACTTGCTGCCTGGCGTCTCGTTCAACAACAAAGTTTAATGACATCGTGATAGCGGGAGAGAGGGTTGAAACTCTCCTAAAGATGGGAAAAATCAAGACACTGGTGCAAGTAGCTCAAGCGGTATGAGAAAAGCTTTTAATGGACCTCCAAGAAGAAGAGAGGGAGAAACTAATGTTGTGTACGGCCGAGGTCGGGGCCGAGGATACAAAGGACCCTATGAGCAAGTTGCAGTTGTCACTATTCCATCAAGTCTTGTGCAATAAACCCAACCCCAGAAACAACAACAACAACAACAACAGCCATAACGCAATAACTATCAGCAAAGACCTTATCAACAGAGACAAGATCGTCCAGCTAATAGGGTGCGTGAAGCCATCCCAATGACATACACGGCACTACTTCAAAGATTGTTAGATTTGAACTTTGTTCAGTTGAGAACATTAGCACCACCTCCACCTGGAGAGCTTCCAGTGGGGTATGATGCTAACGCGAGATGCACATTTCATTCAGGAGCTCCCGGGCACTCAACATAGAAGTGCAGGGCATTGCAGCATAAGATCCAAGACTTGATTGACTCAAAAGCAATCAACTTCGCACCGCCTCCAAATGTTACATCAAACCTCATTCCAAATCATGGAGGGGCCAGGATAAATGTTGTTGATAGCGGTGAGAGATTAAACTTGATCTTGAATGTGGATGAGGTGAAGACTTCGTTGCTGGTTGTGAAGGGCAGATTGCTGAAAGGGAAAGTATTCCCAGGGTGTGGTTATGACTGTGAGGGGTGTTTGAATTCAGTTAATGGTTGTGGGGATTTGAAAGCTGGGCTGCAGTATTTGATTGACGAGGGGTCGCTACAGTTTGATAGGGTTGATGATATAAGCAATTGTGTGTCTGTTGCACCCCAAAATTTGCCCTTACAAAACAAGACTTTGTGTGCTAAGAGAGATTCACAAGGTTCACAAGATTCACAAGACCTCTCATGAGGTTCACAAGGTTCACAAGACATCTTATGAGGTTCACAAAGTTCACAATTAGTCAGAAGATTTGACAATTCCCTCTGACAATGCATCCTCCTAAGCAGTACATTCAAAACTAGGGTTTTGACTTTAATCAGGCTAAATTAACTTCCAAGACTTCAAGTGAGCTTCATAACATCTTATATGTGTTTAAGAACCCCCATGACAAGTTTCAAGACTTTTCTCAAAGGTTTGCTCAGTCAGATGATCAGATAGGTTAAAATCAGTCAAAGTAGTTAAAAGGTCAAACTGAGGTCAACTATGGTCAAACCAAAGTCAAACTTCATGATTTTTTTGCCAACATAAAGTATATGAAGTAAAATTCATCATTTGATCAAGGGTTGATCATGATTCATCAAGGAGATTTCAGATCATCAAGAATCAGGAGTTTCTAAATTAGGGTTTCCTCAAGAAAAGTCAACTGAACTTTGACCAGCCATAACTTTCACATGCTTCATCAAATTTTTCCCATCCAAAGCTCATTTTTAAGGAAATTGAATTCTCTACAACTTTTTGTCTCACAATCCAAGCCCAAAAATGCTTCATTTAGAAGGTATGAGCTAAGACATTATAGGTCCTTTTAAAAGTCAACAAAAAGTCAACAACTTCAAAAGAGCATAACTTGAGAATGGCAAAAGATATAGACATGAAACCAATGGGGTTGGTTAGAGGACTCTTTAAGCTTTCCAAAATTTCCAAGAACACCCTCATAGAATTAAAATTGAAGGATTTGTGCCCTTGCAAAGTTGGGAAATGTTTGGGAGATTTATGAAGCAAATAGGGTTTTAAAACCAATTTCTTCCAAATGGGCTTGCAAATTTGTGATCCAAACTTCAACGTGACATCATGCACGACCCAATCCTCATTTATTCATATTTTTATTATTTTTTATTTTATTTATTTTGATTTTATTCATTTAAAACCATTTTAAATTAAAATAAAATATATAAATCAAATATTTGAGTGAGATATTGTTTCTAGAAGGTCATAAACATGGATTAGATCAGATTGATATACAATTTATGGTGATTGTCTTATGATAGAAAGGTTATATCAAAGAATATATGAAATTCAAGGCATGATCTTTTTCAATCTCTTGGATCCAAAAAGTCCAAAGAACAATCACATGTTTTGACCTAATTTCATCAAGTGATATATATACAACATGAACACAAGCATTGCACACGAATTGGCTGCCTCAAGAGTAAGTTTCAAGTTTTCAAAAATTGACCAAAAACCTCAATTCATATTCTTACATAAAGGCCATATCAAGAGATTTTGAAGGTTGCAATAACTTCCTAGATGATCATTGAACCTATTTGAACCATTTGCAGCATCCAAATCATTGCATATTGCTTAAACTGAATCGGTTTTGTTCTTGGTTTTTAAATTTTCGATTCTCATTATTTATGCATTACAAACTAATTTTGTTTATTGATTCATGATTAGTTGAAGCTTGTGATGGATTCTGGGCAAAAATCTTGGAGAAACTGTGGATAAATCGTTAGATGCCATATTAGGGTTCATACCTTATGATTTAGGGTTTTCTAATTTAATGGATTTTAATTCATTTTGAAACCATAGATCAATTCAGTGAAGTGTATGGATCATGTTTGTGCTAACAATTTGATAAAATCATGTGTATTTGGCCGTGTATGAAATTCGCAGGTTCAAGAACGCAAGGAAATTCGCAGGAAATTTCCCAGTAAATTTCGCAGGAAAACCTGCGAAATTCCAAGGTTGAAGATGAAGTCAGCGCGCCAAAATTTGTGTACAAAAATTTGTTATAATATTTTATGATTTAGTGTTGATATTATTTCAACTGATATAGCCTGGCTCAGTTGGTTGATGCGCGTATGTGTGATGTTCAAGGTCCTGGGTTCGAATCCCCCAGGCCTTTTTTGCTTTGTTGTTTTATTTTGATTTCTCCAGGATACGTACAAAAACATATGAGGATAGTTTGATAACACCAGACGCACGCTGGCCTAGTGGATGGTGTGCTGGTCTTGGAGGGTGCAATGCCTAGGGCCTGGGTTCGAATCCCAGCCCCAGGTAAGTCCTTTTTTCTCATTTTTTCTTATTTTATTTTATTTATTTATATTATAGTTAATTTAATTAATGAATAAATATTAAAATGGTTATTATTATTTTCTCATCTATATCAAAATCATGTTAAAATTTAAATTTGATTAAAATTATCTAATATTTATCTTATTGTATATGTATATATTATATATATATTATATTATTTTGTATAAATAAACTAATTATATTAAAACCTAATTATTTTTATATAAGCCTTAATATTTCATATAAAACCCTAATTTTATTTTCTAAATTCATGAACCCTAATTTTTAAATATTAATATTTGTATATAAATGTTAATTATGTTTATTTATTTTTATCATTTGTTTATATTATTATTATACATAATTTTATATAAATAATGTAAATAGTTTAATTAGTTAATTAACCCTAACTTATTTTTCTAAATAATAAAAAAAACTTAATTTTATTTTTATGAATATAATTTATTATTTGTACATATTTATTTAATTATAATTAGCAAGGATTTTTATAATATGCATATAAATTTAAATCATTAAGTATATATTACTTATTATTTATTTCTTTTATTAAATTCTCTTAAAAATATTATCTATCTAATTTTGAACTTTTAATTTATGTATTCATTATTATGCTGATTTTTTTTTATGCTTATTTATTTTTGCTTATTATTACTAACCCTCTTATATTTATTTATTATTACTAATCCATTTAATTATTTATTTGCTTATTTTTATTATAATTATTATAATGTAACTGTATCTCTTATGTAATAGTTGTAGTAATTTTTATTATTTATTTTTAATTGCTATGGTTAGTAAAATAGGGAGTGCAAAACATGTTTGTATGTAAAATTGAATTTAGATCATTAATCTCAAGATAAATATTTGAATTCGTACACTCACACACGTAAGACGATCCTGGATCGCCATCTCACATTCTTAAGGGTTACCTCTCAAGTTGCCTACACAAAAGGTCAACTAAGGTGTAAAGCAAAGTCCCTTCTCTCATATCATCTAGTCCCTTAACAGATAAAAAGATCAAGTCCCTTCATGGTTGCCTTCGTAATGATCTTGTCCCTTTCGAATAAAGATGATAAGTCCCTTCGAATTGCTTATACACCTTACAGTTGCCTAAATAAACAGTTGTCCCTTCATTGGTCCATCACACATCCAAGGTAATGACTACCTATTCCTTAATAATAGGGATAGTCTTACCACTTAAAGGATATTTAAGAACAGAAAAGACTTAACTTAGGGTAGGTTCCTCTTATGTACTTGCTCACTTTTCAAAAACATTTCAAAACACTTCACATTTTTCAAGCAATTTTCAAAACAAAGGCTTTATATATATCCGTACATGGATCATTATAAAGTACTTAAGAAAATTTCTAAACACACACTACACTTCTAAAAAACAATTTAAAGTGAGCTAAGTAACTAAGAGCCCATGGATAACCATGGATGTAAAGGGTGCTAACACCTTCCCTTTACATAACCTACCCCCCGAACCCAAAAATCTTTTAAGGTCTTTCCTGTTCTTTTATACCCTTTCCTTTGGATAAAATAAAAGTCGGTGGCGACTCTTGCTATCCGCAACATTTAACTAAAGTCAGTTCTCCCACCGTGTTACAGAACTGGCGACTATGCTGGGGAATTAATAAAAGAGGGGTACCCTTAGGAATTAGATCACTTAAATTGTTTGTCTTGTTTGCTTTATACTTATCTGTTGGGGTGCTCTTATGTGTGAAAGATCCTAACCCGGATCTAGTGTACCTTAGGTAAATGGCAATAGACCAAGGAAACTGTACGGCGTATACCGATATGGTTGATCTGGTGGCCATAGTTAGTGTGACTTCTTGGTTGGTGCTTATGTTCCTTAAGTCAAGTTGAGGATAATATGAGGCTGCCATATGTTGTCAATGCACTAACTAACTTTTAGAACCCTAGTCATCCCATCTTGGCCTTTAGAAAAGTAGTGAGATAACCGGCTTTGGTGCAGACTGAAGTTGGTTGATACTCGATACTACGCTCATTGAGATTCTAAACTTGGAGGGTTTTGGTTGGCAAGTAAGTTGCCTACTGAACAACCACCCTTGTGAAGGATCAATGATATTGAGATCCCTTAGAACCTGGTTACTTTATAGGACAGGATGAACCATCTAAACTTCAGGGGAGGGTACTTACCTTTGAACCTCATGCAAGCCTTTAAACCTAGGGCTATGGTGTGACTTGTTTGTGTGGGCCACATGTTTGTGATTGAGCATAACATCATAACATCATCATGCATCATAAGCATAGCATTTTCACTAACCATTTCAAGGACCAAAGGATTTATCTTTGTTCTTTGTTGCAGGTCATGGCTTCTGCTCGTAGAAACACTATCAGGATCAACTTTGTAGGCATACCTCCTAAACTTAAGGAATTGGTTTCTCAAGTTTCTGAAAGCTCTCAGTTCATCAAGAGACATGGTCACCTATTGGATCTAGTCACCTCAGGGTTCAATGAAGACATGATGAGTGTTCTGTTTCAGTTCTTTGACCCTAAGCATCATTGCTTCACATTCCCCGACTATCAGCTGGTTCCTACAATGGAAGAGTTCTCTAAACTTCTGGGTATACCTGTTCTTGATCAAAGACCCTTCACAGGCTTGGAAAAAGAGCTTAAACCAGAGGTTATTGCTGCAGCTCTACATCTGAAGAAGTCAGACATTGTTCTAGAAACGAGAAGCGGAGTTAAGGGTATCCTTGCTAAGGTGTTGATAGAGAAGGCTCAAGTGTTCTTAAAGGCTATGAGCTATGATGCTTTTGAGGAGATCTTAGCCTTGCTGATTTATGGCTTAGTATTGTTCCCCAATCCAGATCAGTTCATAGACGTTCATGCCATCAACATATTTCTGAGTCACAATCCAGTGCCTACATTACTTGGAGACATTCTGCATTCTCTTCATACTCGTACTACGAAGGCACGAGGAACTCTGATGTGTTGCATACCTTTCCTATCTAGGTGGTTTATTTCTCACCTTCCTCGCTCAGTGATGAAGAATGAACAAGGGTTCAGGTGGTCCAAGAGGATTATGTCACTCTCTCATTCAGATATTCATTGGTGTTCTAGATCTATGGAGAATGTTACTATCATTGACCGTTGTGGGGAGTTTCCTAATGTGCCACTTCTAGGCATAAGAGGAGGCATTACTTACAACCCTTCCTTAGCTTTACGACAGTTTGGTTATGCTCGGAGTGATGGTCCACATGACATGTTGATTCAGGGTATTGTGTTTGACTACGACAACGATCTGCAAGGTAACCGTCAAAGGTTCATACGAGCATGGGGAAAAGTGAACAAGGTTGACAACAAGACTCTGGAGCCCAAGTACACTATCCCTATGGAAGCGTACCTCAGATGGGTGCGATCTCGTGCTCAGACTCTCATGATGCCATATCCTGCCATCCTGCCAGTTACTATGGAGCCTGTGGCTGAAGAAGATACCTCTTATACCATCCTTCACCCAGACATGCCCGCTGACATGGAAGACTTACAGAGGTCCTGGATCCAATTGAAGGAGCAAAGGGATATTTTCGAGGCTCATTACAAAGCAAGTCAAGGAAGAATCCTGGAGCTAACAAAGCAACTTCACGAGGAGAGGAATCTCAATTCATACCTCAACACAAAGAGGAAACGTCCATGGGAGACTTAAAACCCCATCTTTTGTATTTATTTCATTTCATTTTGTAAGCCCAAGGGACAAACAAATTTATTACTAATAAAAGTTTACTTTCTTGATTGTTTAAGAAAATTTAAATCCTGCGGTCCTTGAAAACATTGCATACGCATTTATACACCATATCATTGCATCACATGTTTATTGGGTACAGGTTTCTTATCTTCTCACTGTTTATTTCAGCAATGGCTCTTGAACAGACAGTCAAAGATCTCTAGGCACAAAATGCACAGTTCCAAGAGCTGATCCTGAACTTGTCCAAGGGGCAGGATGAATTGAAGACACTGCTGGCCAAGAAGACTAAGAAGACTAGAAGGTCAAGAGGCCTGATCAACATGGGAAGAAGGTTCAGAGGTCCTGTCAAGACCAAAGAACAGGTTGAAGATTATGAGTCTGAAGAGTCTGAGAAAGAGGGAGGCAGTCTCCACAACACTATGGGGGACTCTGATTCTGAAGCCAACTACTATCATGAGCCTAATGAAGATAAGTTCATGATGCTGGTGGATAGAATGGATGCTATGGAATTGCAAAAGTCTTCTGGGCTGGATTTTGAAGACCTGAGTTTGATATCTAGGGTTGTTATACCCATTGGTTTCAAGGTTCCTACTTTCGTAGTTTATGATGGTGTCTCTTATCCCAAGCTGCATCTGAGATCATATGTCCGGAGAATCCAACCTCATACTGCTGATAAGAAGTTGTGGATCCATTTCTTCCAAGAGAGCTTATCTGGAGCTCAATTGGAATGGTATTATCAATTGGAGAGTGTCAACATCCGTGATTGGAATGATCTTGCTGAAGCCTTTTATAAGCAATATCAATACAATGCTGATCTAGCCCCTACTCGCATGCAACTACAAAGCATGTCTATGGGTGCTAAAGAAAATTTCAGGGAGTATGCCCAGAAGTGGAGAGACTTGGCTGGAAGAGTGCAACCCCCTCTAACTGACAGGGAGTTAGTTGATATGTTCATGTGTACGTTGAATGGTCCCTTTTACAGTCATCTCATTGGAAGCTCGTCATCTGGCTTCACTGAGTTGATAATGACAGGAGAGCGCGTAGAAAGTGGTATAAGGAGTGGCAAGATCCAAGTGGGTGCTTCTTCATCCAATACTACAAAGAAGCCTCCCAGTGGGAAGAAAGAGGCAAATGCTGTTTATGGTCAACCTGATCGTAATAGGAGGCATCAGTCTGTGAGTGCAGTTCATATCTCCAATCCAACTCCTGCAACAACAGAGCCACCCCAGGGCAATCAACAGAGGAATAGAAGGCAGTTCACTAAGATCAACATGTCCCTGGCCCAAGCCTTGCAACACTTGTTGAAGGGTGAACTTATCACTTTGAGGGACCCTCCTCAGAATCCCAATGTTACCTCTCCCAGGTACAATCCTAATGCACGATGTGCATATCATTCAAATCGTCAGGGACATGATACCAATAGTTGCTGGGTATTGAAGAATAAGATTCAGGATATGATTGACGCTGGAGAAATTGAGTTTGATCCTCCGAGTACTCCAAATGTGATTACTGCTCCTATGCCAAATCATGAAAAGACTGTCAATGCCATTGATGAAGTTTCACATATTTCCTCAGTTGCAGATTTGACTACACCATTGTCTGTTATTAAGAAGAAGTTAGTACAAGCTGGGTTCTTTCCAGGTTGTCGTGAAGATTGTTTATATTGTGCTTATAAGCCGGATAGTTGCTGGAGGTTGAAGGACGGAATTCAACGCCTCATGAATAATTACACCATAGTGTTTGAGAGGACCCCACCTTCTGTGGAGAGTATGGTTGATCATATAACTAAAGGTGCGAAGATTGAAGAGGTGGATATGGTTGATAAAGTGTCGGTAAGGATTACTTCTAAGGGACCTGTGAAAATCACTCATAAGGGTCCAATTAAGATTACCGTTGAAGGCCCTGTGAAGATTGTTGCTGAAGCTAGAGTGGCTCCTATGATTATTACCACTCCTGGTCCTATTCCGTACACTTCTGATAAAGCTGTGCCTTGGCATTATGGTTCCGATGTTTATATCCATGGTGTTAAGCAGGAACCCTTAGCTGATACACCTGTTGTTGGTGAAAATCTGGATGTTGATAATATTGTTGGATCTAGTAAGATCACACGAAGCAGAAGAGTTTTCTCTCCTCCAGTTACCTCCAAGAATACAGTTACTCCAGCAACTACATCCACCACTGATGCTCGGGGCAAAGGTCCTGTTAGTGAACCTATACAAACTGATGTGCCAGCTGCTGATGATCTCTCTAAGCAGATTGAAGAAGTACTGAAGATCATTCGCAAGAGTGATTATGACATTATTGACCAATTGGGGCATACTCCCTCCAAGATTTCCATGCTGTCTTTATTGTTGTGTTCTGAGGCTCATGCCAAAGCCTTGATTAAATTTTTGAAGACTGCTCACGTACCAAATGAGATTTTTGTAGACCAGTTTGAAAATTGTGTTGCACACTTGACCTATGATAATGGGTTAGGTTTCTCCGATGCTGATTTGACTCCGGCTAAAAGGGATCATAACAGGGCTCTACATATCTCTATTGAATGCAGGGGCACTACCCTGTCACATGTATTAATAGACAATGGCTCCTCTTTGAATGTGTTGCCCAAAGAAGTTCTGAATAAGCTTAGTCCTGAAGATGCTGTGTTGAAGCCCAGTAATATAATGGTGAAAGCTTTTGATGGCTCGAGAAGAGTGGTGCATGGAGAAATTGATCTCCCAATCAAAGTAGGTTCTCAGGTCTTCAATGCTACCTTTTATGTCATGGATATTCGTCCGTCGTATTCTTGTTTGCTTGGGCGTCCCTGGATCCATGGGGCAGGTGCTGTAACCTCCACTTTACATCAGAAGCTGAGATATCCAGTAGAAGGAAAAGTTGTCACTGTTTATGGAGAGGAAGGATACATAGTTAGCCATGTGAACACTTTTAAGTATCTTGAAGTGGAGGGTGAATATGTTGAAACTCCGTGCCAGACATTTGAAGTGGTTCCTTGGGTTGTTAATAATTATGAAGCTCCTCCTGTTGTCAAGAAAGTTCTTGTGGTCACCAGAGTACCTCCTACAGTGGCCTCCCTCAAAGATGCTAGAGCTGTGGTGGATGAAGGGGGTTGCACTATTTGGGGTCAACTTCCTGACATTCCTTACAAGTCTGACAAATTTGGTTTGGGTTTCACTGCAGAGTCCCAGAAGGCTGTTCGTCGTACTGTTCGTATCACCAATCAGGGGATTATGAAGAATCAGATCAATGTTGTGGGTGACTATGAGGAAGGTTATAATCTGGATGCTTGGATTTTTCCTACTGTGGGTGCTGGGCTCAATAACTTGAAGGCTGAAGATGTTAGTCCTATCTCCTTTAGTCAGGAGTAAATACTATTACTGTGTTATTACTTTTAAAGTTTGTAATTTTTGAACAATTAAACTTTCAAGCCTTGTGCCTTACCCGGGGCACAATGGTGTGCTTGTTACGGGATGTCATTTCATTTTCATACTTCATTCAATAAAAATCAGTGGACGTTTCGTTTTCGTAAATATTGTGTTCCTTGTCTTTCTTTTCTTTTATTTTTATTTTATCAGCTATGTGTTCTTACACACACACACATCACTAAAATGCAGATCCTCATCCACTCTGGATCCTGTTGATAACAGTTCTACTATTGCCAATTATAATTTCGAGAATCCGATCTATCAAACTGAAGACGGAAATGAGGATGGTTGTGAAGTACCTGTAGAGCTTGCTAGGTTGTTACAACAAGAAGAGAAAGCTATACAGCCACATGAAGAGCCAATCGAGGTTGTGAATTTAGGAACTGAAGAAAACATGAAAGAAGTCAAGATAGGGGCTGAATTAGAAGATATTGTCAAGAGCAGATTGATTCAGATGTTACATGATTATGTGGATATCTTTGCTTGGTCTTATGAAGATATGCCAGGGTTGGATACAGACATTGTGGTTCACCGTTTACCAGTAAAAGAAGATTGTCGTCCAAAGAAGCAGAAGGTTCGTCGCATGCGTCCTGAAATGTCAGAGAAGATTAAGGCAGGGGTGATGAAACAGTTTGATGCAGGGTTCTTAGCTGTGACTTCTTATCCTCAGTGGGTTGCAAATGTGGTACCGGTACCTAAGAAAGATGGGAAGGTACGTATGTGTGTGGACTACAGAGATTTGAACAAGGCCAGCCCCAAAGATGACTTTCCACTTCCTCATATTGATGTTCTAGTAGACAACACTGCTCAGCATAAGGTATTCTCTTTTATGGATGGTTTCTCTGGTTATAACCAAATCAAGATGGCACCTGAAGATATGGAGAAGACAACATTTGTTACACAGTGGGGCACCTTTTGCTATAAAGTGATGCCATTTGGTTTGAAGAATGTAGGGGCAACATATCAGCGTGCTATGGTGGCTTTGTTTCATGATATGATTCATCATGAGATAGAGGTGTATGTGGATGATATGATAGCCAGGTCCCAGAATGAAGAACAACATCTTGATCATCTGCATAAGTTGTTTGAGAGGTTGAAAAAATACAAGTTGAGATTGAACCCAAATAAGTGTACTTTTGGAGTTAGATCTGGTAAGCTCCTGGGTTTCATTGTCAGTGGAAAAGGTATTGAAGTAGATCCTGCAAAAGTGAAAGCTATACAAGAGATGCCAGCTCCCCGTACTGAGAAGGAAGTTAGAGGTTTCTTGGGACGATTGAATTACATTGCAAGATTTATTTCCCAATTAACTGCCACCTGTGAGCCAATCTTCAAGTTGTTAAAGAAAGATCAGGTAATGGAATGGAATGATGAGTGCCAGATAGCATTTGATGAAATCAAGAAATATCTTCTAGAACCTCCTATTTTGATGCCACCAGTTGATGGAAGACCCTTGATCATGTACTTAACAGTGTTAGACAACTCAATGGGGTGTGTGTTGGGGCAACATGACGAGTCTGGTCGAAAAGAGCAGGCAATATACTACCTTAGCAAAAAGTTTACCGACTGTGAAACAAGATACTCACTGCTCGAGAAAACTTGCTGCGCTTTGGCATGGGCTGCTCGCCGACTAAGACAGTATATGTTGACTCATACTACCTTATTGATTTCGAAGATGGACCTAATCAAGTACATATTCGAGAAACCTGCTCTCTCCGGAAGAATAGCAAGATGGCAAATGATCTTAACAGAATATGATATACAATATACTACTCAGAAGGCCATTAAAGGAAGTGTTGTGGCTAATCATTTGGATCATCAAGCAGTGGATGATTATCAGTCAATGAGTTTTGAATTCCCTGATGAGGACATTATGATTATTACCAAAGAACCTGGACAATATGACGGACCTGAACAAGGATCCCGATGGACTATGGTTTTTGATGGAGCTTCTAATGCACTTGGTAATGGTGTTGGTGTTGTGATCAGTTCCCCTGAAGGTTGTCATACCCCGATTACTGCCAGACTTTGTTTCTATTGTACCAATAACATGGCTGAGTATGAGGCATGTATCCTGGGTATCAAAGCTTCCATTGATATGAAGATTCAATTCCTTGATGTGTATGGAGATTCAGCCCTGGTAGTAAGTCAGATTAAAGGAGATTGGGATACTAAGCATGATAATCTCATTCCTTATAGAGAGCATGTGTTGTCTTTGATCCCACATTTTAAAGAGATTACCTTTGGACATATTCCACGAAGAGAGAATCAGTTGGCAGATGCCTTAGCCACCATGGCATCCATGTTTGAGATCAGCTGGGATGATGAAGCTCCCAAGATTACTATTGATAGATTTGAAAAGCCTGCATACTGCAATGAGATTGACACTGAAGAAACAGAGGAGAAGCCTTGGTTCTATGAAGTGAAAAGATATCTTGAAGCCCAGGAGTTCCTTGAAGGGGCATCTGTCAAAGATAGAAAGTTTCTGAGAAGGTTTTCTGCTAAGTTCTTTTTGAGTAATGGCATTTTGTACAAGCGCAATCATGATTCGACTTTGCTTCGTTGTGTGGATAAAAAGGAAGCAACAGAGATTATGGAAGATATGCATGATGGGATCTTTGGCACTCATTCTAGTGGCCATACCATGGCAAAGAAGATTTTGAGAGCAGGTTACTATTGGTCTACCATGGAAGCTGATTGCTATCAACACTCCAGAACATGTCACAAGTGTCAAATTTATGCTGATAAAGTCCATATACCTCCATCACCATTGAATGTGTTGACTGCTCCTTGGCCTTTTGCCATGTGGGGCATTGATATGATTGGTGAGATCAAGCCTACTGCTTCTAATGGGCATCGTTTCATCCTGGTTGCTATTGATTACTTTACTAAATGGGTGGAGGCAGCTTCATTTGCATATGTTACCAAGAATGTTGTGGCTCGATTCATTAAGAATAATCTTATATGTAGGTATGGCATCCCTGAAAGGATTATTACTGACAATGGCTCTAATCTGAACAACACTATGATTACTGATCTCTGCACGCAGTTCAAGGTTAAGCATCACAACTCTTCTCCGTATCGTCCAAAGATGAATGGGGCAGTAGAAGCTGCTAATAGGAACATCAAGAAGATTATACAGAAGATGACTGTTACTTATAAGGATTGGCATGAGATTTTACCATTTGCTCTTCATGGTTATCGTACTACAATACGTACTTCAACAGGGGCAACCCCATTCTCCTTGGTTTATGGTATGGAAGCAGTTCTGCCCATTGAAGTTCAGATTCCCTCCTTAAGAATTATGAAGGATGCAGGCTTGGATGAAGATGAATGGATTCAGACCCGACTTGACCAGATAAATTTGATTGATGAGAAGAGGTTAGCAGCAGTTTGTCATGGCCATATGTACCAAAAACGAATGATCAAGGCTTTCAACAAGAAGGTTAAGCCAAAGGTATATCAGGCTGGTGATTTGGTAATCAAGCGTATCATATTACCGCAGGGTGATCCTAGGGGCAAGTGGACTCCTACATATGAAGGACCATTTGTGGTCAAAACGGTATTCTCAGGAGGTGCCATGATACTCACTACTATGGACGGTGAAGACTTCCCGCAGCCTGTAAACGCATACATAGTTAAAAAATACTACGCATAAAAGGAGACCCGCTAGGTTGACTGGCCTAGGCAAAAATAAGGGCATCCCGGCGAACCAAAAGGGTTCGGGCAAAAATTAGGGAAAATATATAAAAAAAACGTACACCCGGCAAGTCGAAAACCTGAAAAGGCGGCTTGGGCAAAAAAGGGTATCCCGGTGGATTGAAAACCTGAAAGGGCAATCCAGGCAAAAGTTAGGGATTAAAGCGTATGACTATGTCTCGTTTGGATCACCCATGTAACTACAACCAGTTGTGTTACTTACTCAAGTTTGAACAGATAAAGCTCAATCCAATCGTTTCCGTCTCAACAGTAGAAGATGAGATACTTGAAGATAATGACAATAGTAGAATTGAAACTCAATAGGATTATTTCCCACATAGCTGATGTTCTTTGTTTTGTAAATTTTTTTACGACAAGTTCCTCTTACTAGGATTTCTGTCTCCTTGTACAAACTTGCCTATGTATAGGTCACTTTTTGATATAAATAAAATTTCATCTTTGAATCCAGATTTACTTTTACCCTATTTACATAAGCGAAACGTCCATTGGTTATGTTTGAATGTATGTATGCTTTTGAATATGATTGATGTTTACCAGAAATGCATAAAATGCTTAATATGATTGATGTTTACCAGAAATGCATGAAAATGCAGTAATAGCATTTACTAAGGACGAACGAGGGAAGGAATTCAATGAAGCTTCGCCGGTTCATCCCCACGAGACAGCTACAAATCCCCTAGTAGGGCAAATCCATCTTCATAAATACTTCGAGTCACATCTCCCCTGGAATTTATATCCATCTCTTTTATCCTCAGACGAATAATCGGGAATTTATTCTTTCAATAGGAGTACGACGAACGAAGGCGGGAGGTTATGGATACCTTACTATCGAACGAAGACGGAAGGTTATGGATACCTTACTATCAAACGAAGACGGGAGGTTATGGATACCTTATTATCGAACGAAGACGGGAGGTTATGAATACCTTACTATCGAACAAACGAGACGAGAACGAGTTCCTCATATTCTTCACTATATTATCAAACAAAACGAGTTCCTTATATTCTTCAACAACAAATCAGGATTTATTTTCCCTGGCCAGCAGTTGTTATACAAAGATACCCGGACGCTATCAAGTTGCATGATGCATACATACATCATTTACATCATACCATAACATACATATCCATAATTACATAGTACATTACTTAAGTGCATCGTCCTATGCATGCATACATAATGCATAAACTAATATTTTCCTTTAAGGATAGTTATATGCAGGTAAAACAATATCAACAACTTATACCTCGGGACGTTGTTTATCCTCCTGAAAGCTATCATGATTTTTGGCCGTTGTTTATCTTCCCAAAAGTTATACTTATACCTCGGGACGTTGTTTATCCTCCTGAAAGCTATCATGACCTTGGGCCGTTGTTTATCTTCCCAAAGGTTATCTCATTATCTTGGGACGTCGTTTATCTTCCCGAAAGCTATCTTGAGACGTCGTTTATCTTCTCAAAAGCCATATGATTACCTTGGGCCGTTGTTTATCTTCCCAAAGGTTATCTCATTATCTCAGGACGTCGTTTATCTTCCCGAAGGCTATCTTGAGACGTTGTTTATCTTCTCAAGAGCCATATCATTACTTTGGGCCGTTGTTTATCTTCCCAAAAGTATTATCAAACCTTGGGCCGTTGTTTATCTTCCCAAGAGTCATATCATTACCTCAGGACGTTGTTTATCTTCCCAAAAGCTATATCTTCATACTTTGGACTACTTTATTCTCCAAGAGATATATTTGAAGAACTTTTCTCCAAGTGACATCTTTAAGCCCACTCAAGCATATACAACATATCATCAGTATTACTCTATGAACTGGTGAGTGAAAATTTTTGGGCTTTTGTGTTTAATCCCCTTCAACCTTCCAGGTTACGACTGGCACATATACCAATCTAACCCCTCAGGTTTCAGAAAATTGAACAGGGGCAGCTGTTGCACCCTAAAATTTGCCCTCACAAAACAAGACTTTGTGTGCTAAGAGAGATTCACAAGGTTCACAAGATTCACAAGACCTCTCATGAGGTTCACAAGGTTCACAAGACATCTTATGAGGTTCACAAGGTTCACAAAGTTCACAATTAGTCAGAAGATTTGACAATTCCCTCACACAATGCATCCTCCTAAGCAGTACATTCAAAACTAGGGTTTTGACTTTAATCAGGCTAAATGAACTTCCAAGACTTCAAGTGAGCTTCATAACATCTTATATGTGTTTAAGAACCCCCATGACAAGTTTCAATACTTTTCTCAAAGGTTTGCTCAGTCAGATGATCAGATAGGTTAAAATCAGTCAAAGTAGTTAAAAGGTCAAACTGAGGTCAACTATGGTCAAACCAAAGTCAAACTTCATGATTTTTTTTGCCAACATCAATTATATGAAGTAAAATTCATCATTTGATCAAGTGTTGATCATGATTCATCAAGGAGATTTCAGATCATCAAGAATCAGGAGTTTCTAAATTAGGGTTTCCTCAAGAAAAGTCAACTGAACTTTGACCAGCCATAACTTTCACATGCTTCATCAAATTTTTCCCATCCAAAGCTCATTTTGAAGGAAATTTAATTCTCTACAACTTTGTGTCTCACAAGCCAAGCCCAAAAATGCTTCATTTGGAAGGTATGAGCTAAGACATTATAGGTCATTTTAAAAGTCAACAAAAAGTCAACAACTTCAAAAGAGCATAACTTGAGAATGGCAAAAGATATGGACATGAAACCAATGGGGTTGGTTAGAGGACTCTTTAATATTTCCAAAATGTCCAAGAACACCCTCATAGCATTAAAATTGAAGGATTTGTGCCCTTGCAAAGTTGGGAAATTTTTGGGAGATTTATGAAGCAAATAGGGCTTTAAAACCAATTTCTTCCAAATGGGCTTGCAAATTTGTGATCCAAACTTCAACATGACATCAATGACGACCCAATCCTCATTTATTCATATTTTTATTATTTTTTTATTTTATTTATTTTGATTTTATTCATTTAAAACCATTTTAAATTAAAATAAAATATATAAATCAAATATTTGAGTGAGATATTGTTTCAAGAAGGTCATAAACATGGATTAGATCAGATTGATATACAATTTATGGTGATTGTCTTAAGATAGAAAGGTTATATCAAAGAATATATGAAATTCAAGGCATGATCTTTTTCAATCTCTTGGATCCAAAAAGTCCAAAGAACAATCACATGTTTTGACCTAATTTCATCAAGTGATATATATACAACATGAACACAAGCATTGCACACGAATTGGCTGCCTCAAGAGTAAGTTTCAAGTTTTCAAAAATTGACCAAAAACCTCAATTCGGATTCTTACATAAAGGCCATATCAAGAGATTTTGAAGGTTGCAATAACTTCCTAGATGATCATTGAACCTATTTGAACCATTTGCAGCATCCAAATCATTGCATATTGCTTAAACTGAATCGGTTTTGTTCTTGGTTTTGAAATTTTCGATTCTCATTATTTATGCATTACAAACTAATTTTGTTTATTGATTCATGATTAGTTGAAGCTTGTGATGGATTCTGGGCAAAAATCTTGGAGAAACTATGGATAAATCGTTAGATGCCATCTTAGGGTTCATACCTTATGATTTAGGGTTTTCTAATTTAATGGATTTTAATTCATTTTGAAACCATAGATCAATTCAGTGAAGTGTATGGATCATGTTTATGCTAACAATTTGATAAAATCATGTGTATTTGGCCGTGTATGAAATTCGCAGGTTCAAGAACGCAAGGAAATTCGCAGGAAATTTCCCAGTAAATTTCGCAGGAAAACCTGCGAAATTCCAAGGTTGAAGATGAAGTCAGCGCGCCAAAATTTGTGTACAAAAATTTGTTATAATATTTTATGATTTAGTGTTGATATTATTTCAACTGATATAGCCGGGCTCTGTTGGTTGATGCGCGTATGTGTGATGTTCAAGGTCCTGGTTTCGAATCCCCCAGACCTTTTTTGCTTTGTTGTTTTATTTTGATTTCTCCAGGATACGTACAAAAACATATGAGGATAGTTTGTTAACACCAGACGCGCGCTGGCCTAGTGGATGGTGTACTGGTCTTGGAGGGTGCAATGCCTAGGGCCTGGGTTCGAATCCCAGCCCCAGGTAAGTCCTTTTTTCTCATTTTTTCTTATTTTATTTTATTTATTTATATTATAGTTAATTTAATTAATGAATAAATATTAAAATGGTTATTATTATTTTCTCATCTATAATTCAAAATCATGTTAAAATTTAAATTTGATTAAAATTATCTAATATTTATCTTATTGTATATATATATTATATTATTTTGTATAAATAAACTAATTATATTAAAACCTAATTATTTTTATATAAGCCTTAATATTTCATATAAAACCCTAATTTTATTTTCTAAATTCATGAACCCTAATTTTTAAATATTAATATTTGTATATAAATGTTAATTATGTTTATTTATTTGTATCATTTGTTTATATTATTATTATACATAGTTTTATATAAATAATGTAAATAGTTTAATTAGTTAATTAACCCTAACTTATTTTTCTAAATAATAAAAAAACTTAATTTTATTTTTATGAATATAATTTATTATTTGTACATATTTATTTAATTATAATTAGCAAGGATTTTTATAATATGCATATAAATTTAAATCATTAAGTATATATTACTTATTATTTATTTCTTTTATTAAATTCTCTTAAAAAATATTATCTATCTAATTTTGAACTTTTAATTTATGTATTCATTATTATGCTGATTTTTTTTTATGCTTATTTATTTTTGCTTATTATTACTAACCCTCTTATATTTATTTATTATTACTAATCCATTTAATTATTTATTTGCTTATTTTAATTATAATTATTATAATGTAACTGTATCTCTTATGTAATAGTTGTAGTAATTTTTATTATTTATTTTTAATTGCTATGGTTAGTAAAATAGGGAGTGCAAAACATGTTTGTATGTAAAATTGAATTTAGATCATTAATCTCAAGATAAATATTTGAATTGGTACACTCACACACGTAAGTCGATCCTGGATCGCCATCTCACATTCTTAAGGGTTACCACTCAAGTTGCCTAAACAAAAGGTCAAGTAAGGTGTAAAACAAAGTCCCTTCTCTCATATCATCTAGTCCCTTAACAGATAAAAAGATCAAGTCCCTTCATGGTTGCCTTCGTAATGATCTTGTCCCTTTCGAATAAAGATGATAAGTCCCTTCGAATTGCTTATACACCTTACAGTTGCCTAAATAAACAGTTGTCCCTTCATTGGTCCCTCACACATCCAAGGTAATGACTACCTATTCCTTAATAATAGGGATAGTCTTACCACTTAAAGGATATTTAAGAATAGAAAAGACTTAACTTAGGGTAGGTTCCTCTTATGTACTTGCTCACTTTTCAAAAACATTTCAAAACACTTCACATTTTTCAAGCAATTTTCAAAACAAAGGCTTTATATATATATATATATATATATATATATATATATATATATATATATATATATATATATATATATATATATATATATATATATATATATATATATATATATATATATATATATATATATATATATATATATATATATATATATATATATATATATATATCCGTACATGGATCATTATAAAGTACTTAAGAAAATTTCTAAACACACACTACACTTCTAAAAAACAATTTAAAGTGAGCTAAGTAACTAAGAGCCCATGGATAACCATGGATGTAAAGGGTGCTAACACCTTCCCTTTACATAACCTACCCCCCGAACCCAAAAATCTTTTAAGGTCTTTCCTGTTCTTTTATACCCTTTCCTTTGGATAAAATAAAAGTCGGTGGCGACTCTTGCTATCCGCAACATTTAACTAAAGTCAGTTCTCCCACCGTGTTACAGTGTCCACCATAACAATTTACTTTGATCCTGCTGAAGTTCTTGCCCGAAGAGAACCTGTGACTATCTATGTTCCCGAGGTGAGTCCTGTTACCATTACTGTTCCAGGACCAGTCCCTTATACTGATGACAAGACCATTCCCTAACACTATGGCTCGGACGTGTATGTAGATGGTCAGAAGGTGGAGAATAAAATAGTAACCATTGACCCGACTGTGGTGAATGTCGGAGGAGTTGGTGGATTTACAAGGAGTGGGCATCTCTTTGCCCCTCAAGCTCTTAGAGGTGATTCCGAAGCTGAGGTTGCTGCAAAGGCTAAGGTGAAGCAGATAGCAACTGAAGAGGTGACAACTCCTGCTCCTAGTCAAGGCACTTTTGAAAAGGAAGTTGAAGAGTTCATGAGGATAATTAAGAAAAGTGACTATAAAGTGGTTGAACAGCTGAACCAAACTCCGTCCAAGATATATATCCTGTCATTGTTAATGTGCTCTCAAGCTCATAGGGAGGCTCTGCTGAAAGTTTTAAAAATGGCATATGTACCGCAAGAGATAATTGTTAACCAGTTGGAGGCCGTGGTAGCTAGTGTGAATGTCAGCCATGGGTTGGGATTCACAGATAGAGATCTCACTTCTGAAGGCCGCAATCACAACAAAGCCCTACACATGACCATGGAGTGTAAGGGTGTTGTTCTATCACATATCTTGGTAGATATAAGCTCTTCTCTCAATGTGCTCCCTAAGAAGGCCTTGATGAAGTTGAATATTGATGGCATTGTTTTGCGACCTAGCGATTTGATTGTAAAAGACTTTGATGGGTCACGAAGATCTGTGTTCGGAGAGGTGGAGCTACCTATGAAGATTGGGTCTCAGGTATTCAAGAGTATTTTCTATGTTATGGATATTCAACCCGCCTATAGCTGTCTGCTAGGGCATCCTTGGATTCATGTTGCTGGCGCAGTAACATCCATGTTACATCAGAAGTTGAAGTATGTGGTAGATGGCCAAGTTGTTACGGTATGCGGAGAAGAGGATATTTTCGTAAGCCATCTGTCGACCTTCAAGTAAGTAGAAATGGATGGGGAGATCCACGAGACACTTTTCCAAGCTTTTAAGACGGTCAATGTCAGTAATTTGTCTCCGGCTCCAGCAGTCCAGAACAATGAGAAGGAAGGGACTCATATATACTCCTACAAGCAAGCTAAGGAAGTAGTCCAAGCCGAAAATGCCCAGGGCTGGGGCAAGCTGTTAAAGTGGAAAGGAAAAATGACAAGTTTGGCCTTGGATATCAACCTGGTGGGTCTAGCTGGTCTCAAGGCAGTGAGTCCACAACGTTCACTAGTGCTGGAATGCTCGACTACAACAACACTTGTGTTATATAGGAAGATGGGGATAATGACTGCAACTGGGACAACTGGATTCGCCCATGTGCACCTGGGGAGGAGGTCCGGAACTGGTATGCTGAAGATTTTGTTCAAGTTACTTGGCAGTCAAAGTAATTTACTTGTTTCCTTTTTTATCATACTGCATGTCAAATCCTGCACTCTGCCCAAGGTGCATAGATCCATTTGTAGGGCCACCATGTTTAATGCATTTACTTTTTCTAATGAAGGACATTTTTCAAGCAAATTGTGCTCTCTTTCTTTCATTTTAAAAATTTTCACAAAAAATAAAAATAAAATGGCAATGATTTTCCTTTTTCCTGTGTTTTGTGTGTTTGCGTCTCTTTTGAAAAGAACAGATTCTGAGATAAGCACATTATTTGTGCAGTGTTGATCATTCGGATTCCTGTGATAACGTTCCTACTATGACCATGCATGACTTTGACAATCCTATCTACCAAGCTGATGAAGGGGACGAGGAAGACTGTGAACTCCCGGAAGAATTGGTCAGGTTGTTGAAATAAGAGGAAAGGGTCATTCAGCCTCATCAGGAAGAAATAAAGATCATCAACATCGAGACTGAAGATGTGAAGAGAGAGATAAAGATTGGGGCCAGTCTGTAGGTCGGGGTAAAGAAGGAGTTGATTGGTATGTTACGTGAATATGTGGATATCTTCGCCTGGTCGTATTAAGATATGCCAGGACTAGATACTGACATCGTTGTGCACAAGCTGCCACTAAGAGAAGACTGTCCTCCGGTAAAACAAAAGCTGAGAAGAACTCGTCCTGACATGGCGATGAAGATCAAGGAAGAAGTCCAAAAGCAATGGGATGCCGGATTCCTTACCGTAACTAGTTACCCACCTTGGGTAGCTAACATTGTGCTTGTACCAAAGAAAGACGTCAAAGTTCGGATGTGCGTTGATTATCGAGATCTAAACAGAGCAAGTCCCAAGGATGACTTTCCATTACCTCACATTGATGTGTTGGTAGATAACACCGCTCAATTCTTGGTATTTTCTTTCATGGATGGTGTAACACGGTGGGAGAACTGACTTTAAGTTATGTTGCGGATAGCAAGAGTCGCCACCGACTTTTATTTTATCCATAAGGAAAGGGTATAAAAGAACAGGAAAGACCTTAGAGATATTTTTGGGTCCGGGGGGTAGGTTATGTAAAGGGAAGGTGTTAGCACCCTTTACATCCATGGTTATCCATGGGCTCTTAGTTACTTAAGCTCACTTTAAATTGTTTTTTGAAAGTGTAGTGTGTGAATAGAAAAATTTTCAGAATAGTTGATAATAATCCATGTACGGATGTGTAAAAACTTGTTTGAAAATTTGTTTGAAATTGTGGAAAGTTTGAAAATTGGAGTGAGCAAGCAACTAAGAGGTACCTACCCTAAAGTTCTAAGTCTTTCTTATTCTTTATCCTTTCCTTGGTAAGACTATCCCTACTATTAAAGAGTAGGTAGTCATTACCTTGGATGTTAAGGGACATGTGAGGGACAATTTGATTAGGAAGGCAACTGTAGGGTGTAATAAGCATACGGGAGGGACTATCATCATTTTTCGAAGGGACTCGTTTCGTATAGGCAACAATGAGGGACTTGATGATTTTTCTTTTAAGGGACTTGCTTTATACACCCCACTTGACCATTATTCGTAGGCAACCTAAGGGATAACCTTAGAAAGTGAGACGGCGATTAAAATCGACTTACGTGTGTGTGAGTGTTTATTTTAATTATCTTATATTAAAAGTGATCTAGAATTAATTTTAAGAACATACATGTTTTTGCACTCCCTAATTACTAACCATAATTAAATAATTAAACAATTTACATCCCGGAAACAATTACAAAATTATAATAATAAGCAAAATAATTAAATAGCAAAAATAAATAAAATATAAATAAACAAGCAATAAATAATAATAAAGAAAAATAGGGGTTAGTGATAAATAATAATAAGAAAAATTAAATAAGGTTAGTATAAATATAAAGTTAGTGAAAATAATTTAAATAATAAGCAAAAAGTTAGTAATAATAAAATAAGAGAGGTTAGTGAATAATGAAATAATAATAATATAGAATTAATAAAACAAAATAAATAATATGGTTAGTAGTAATAATAATAAAAATTAATCAAAATATAATAATAATATATCAACCATTTTTATATAAACAATTATTTAGAGAGAAATATGAATAAACAATTATTTTAATTTTACAAGTTATTAAGTTATTATAGCTACAAAACTTAATTATTATAAATTCAATTATTTCTATACAAAAGTTATAAAAAAAAAAGTATTTACTTAATATATAAAGAGAAAAATAAATTATAAGTATATTTATAAAACTTTAATTTCTAATAATATGAAATATATTTATATTTTAAATGAGAGAAATAATTTATGATTATATTTATAATATTTACATGATTCATACTAAATAAATAAATATACATTATAATTACATTAATAATTAGAAAATAAAATTACTTAGAAAAAATAGAATTAGATTTTTATTTTAGAAAATATTTTAGGATTTGGAAAATTAGGGTTAAGCTATAATTAGGGTTTATGGAATTAATCTAAACCTAATTATCTAAATTTTTTTACATATATACATAATATGAATATATTTACAAAATAAGAAAAAAAACATTTTTTATATTTTGAGACAATAACTTATAACATATTTTTTTTTAGAACACAAAGAAAATAAAATAAGGTTATTTAGAAATTAAGTTTGTTTTTTTATAATAAACAAAATATAATTTAATTAAGAAAATAGAAAAAATAAAGTGATAAAAAATTAGAACTTACCTTGGCTGGGTTTGAACCCAGGTTTCTATGCATGCTAGCACCAAAACATACCAACCAACCAACCATGCGTTGGTGATAATGAGATAGGTCCTGCTGCTTTTGTTCTTGATTTACCAAATATCCTGGAAAAATAAAATATGCAAAAGGCCTGGGGTGGGATTTGATCCCAGGACCTTGTGGATGCAAGCATACGCGCGCTACCGCCTGGCTGGGAGAGCCTATCTGTTTACAAAACAACTACAAACTATAATATATTAAACAAGCAATTTAAATGGGAAAAAGATCAAAACATTGGTAGAGGCAGGATTCGATCCCCTCCCCCTTTTGTCAAACGCGCATGTGCTTTGCCACTGGACCAACCATCAGTTGGTGATATACAAACAGAGAGAATGTATAATATTTTAAAACAAAATTTGAATTTTAAAACTGGCGCGCATGGCCTTCGTCTTCAACCTCCAGACCTTCAAAATTTGCTGCGAAATTTGATACAAACTTTCCTGCGAAATAGAAACCCTAGCAAAACCTACGAAATTCAAATATTAACAAAACAGTGAAATTTCATGAAATTGAGAACTCCATTGAATTCCTTATGTCATTTGCAATCGTCCTGTGTTTTTGGAATTGATTTATATTTGTTAAATACTAAAACCCTAAATGGTGCTTGAAACCCTAACAATGGCCGTTTGCTTGTTATGTCACGAAACTTCAATTCTTTTATCCAGAATCAATCCTTAGATCATCACAAACAACAAAACACAACCAAAATTCATTAGCAATGCATAGACAAACAGAACCGAAAATTTGAAATCCAATGCAAAGTTTGATTCGGGTAAGGCAACATGAGAAAATATTGATGCATATGATGGATGCTTTACAACCAGTGATGTCCAGGGAAGCTAGCCATGTCCTTATTTTACCTTCTAGTGCCTTGAATTGAAGAATCCGAATCCCAATTTTTTGCTTGAATTTTGAGTTTTGAACTTACACTGTGGCTGCTGGATTTCGTGAGCTAGGGTTATGCTTATGATCTATACTTATATGGGAGTGAATTAGGTCAGAAACATGTCTTCATTGTGTGGAGATTTGATCCAAAAAATATTGAAAAAGATCATGTTGTAAAAGTCCAAATATTTGATCATGAAGACTTGCTATTCTTAGACTAATCACATGATTCCTTTCTCTTTTGAATTCAATCAACAATTAAGAATTTCTAGAAGCATTATCTTCCTCCAAAAATAGATTTTCATATTTTATATTTATTTAAAATGATTTTTATGAATTAAATCAATATTAAATAAAAATAAAATAATAAAAATGCTGAATTTTGGTCAATTGGGTCGTGCACAATGTTATGAGATGGATTGGGTCACAACTTAGCAAGCCCATTTGGAAAGAATTACTTCTAAGCCTCCATTTTCAACCTAAACCATCACAAAATTGCCCAACTTTGCAAGAGCCCATCTCCCTCAATTTTAAAGGTATGAGGGTATTCTTGGACTTTTTGGAAAGCTTGAAGATCCCTATAAACAACCCCATTGGTTTCAGGTCCATATCATTTACCAATCTCAAGTTATGCTCTTTTGAAGTTGTTGACTTTTTGTTGACTTTTGAAATGACCTATAATGTCTTAGATCATATCTTTCAAATGAAGCATTTTTGGGCTTAACTTTCAACATCAAAGTTGTAGAGAATTCAATTTCCTTCAAAATGAGCTTTGGATGGAGACTTGGTGATGAAGTATGTGAAAGTTATGGCTGGTCAAAGTTCAGTTGACTTTTACTGAGGAAACCCTAATTTAGAAACTCCTGATTATTGATGATCTGGAATCTCCTTGATGAATCATGATCAACCCTTGATCAAATGATGAATTCTACTTCATATACTTGATGTTGGCAAAAAATCATGAAGTTTGACTTTGGTTTGACCACAGTTGACCTCAGTTTGACTTTTTACCTGCATTGACTGATTTTGACTTATCTGATCATCTGACTGAGCAAACTTTTGAGAAAAGTCTTGAAACTTGTCATGGGGGTTCTTACACACATATAAGATGTTATGAAACTCACTTGAGGTATTGGAAGTACATTTAGCCTGATTAAAGTCAAAACCCTAATTTTGGATGCACTGCTTAGGAGGTGCATTGTCTAAGGGAATTGTCAACTTCTTTGACCAATTGTGAACTTTGTGAACCTTGTGAATCTTCATAAGATGTCTTGTGATACTCATGGGAGGTATTGTGAAGCTTTTGAACCTTGTGAACCTTCAAGAAGTGACTTGTAGACTTCATGAACCTCATGAAAGGTGTTGAAAGCATTATGGAACTTGTGAACCTTGTGAACCTTCAAGAAGCAACTTATGGACTTCATGAACCTCATGAAAGGTTTTGTAAATGTTGAGAAGCTTGTGAACCTTGTGAACCTTCAATAAGTGACTTGTAGACTTCATGAACCTCATGAAAGGTTATATAAGCATTGAGAAACTTGTGAACCTTGTGAACCTTCTTAGCACACAAAGTCTTGTATTGTGAGGGCAAATTTTGGGGTGCAACAGCTGCCCCTGTTCAATTTTCTGAAACCTGAGGGGTTAGATTGGTATATTTGCCAGTCGTAACCTGGAAGGTTGAAGGGGATTGAACACAAAAGCCCAAAAATTTGCACTCACCAGTGCCTATATTGATGGTTGGTTGAATATGATTGAGTGGGCTTAAAGATGCCACTAGGGGGAAGCAGTCCAAAATATGGAGGTATAATGAAAGCTGTCAGGAGTCTGGAGTAGTCCTGAGGTATTGATGATATGTTTTCAGAATACTGGAGTAATCCTGATGTAACAGCATGTCTTCATGAGGATAGAGCAATCAATAATGATAACCCTAAAGCAGTCTTGAAGTAATGTGATTTCAGGAGAATAGAGCCATCAATAATGATAACTCTAAAGCAGTCTTGAAGTAGTAATATGATTTCAGGAGGATAGAGCAATGAATAGCTCTAAAGCAGTCTTGAAATAATAAGATGGCTTCAGGAGGATAGAGCAATCAATAGTTCTAAAGCAGTCTTGAAGTAGTAATATGATTTCAGGAGGATAGAGCAATGAATAGCTCTAAAGCAGTCTTGAAATAATAATATAACCTCAGGAGGATAGAGCAATGAATAGCTCTAAAGCAGTCTTGAAGTAGTAATATGATTTTAGGAGGATAGAGCAATGAATAGCTCTAAAGCAGTCTTGAAATAATAAGATGGCTTCAGGAGGATAGAGCAATCAATAGCTCTAAAGCAGTCTTGAAGTAGTAATATGATTTCAGGAGGATAGAGCAATGAATAGCTCTAAAGCAGTCTTGAAATAATAAGATGTCTTCAGGAGGATAGAGCAATCAATAGCTCTAAAGCAGTCTTGAAGTCATGAGAATTTATCAGGAGGATAAAGTAACCCTGAGGTTACAATAAAGCAGTCCCAAAATAATAAGAAGCTCATCAGGAGGATAAAGTAACCCTGAGGTTACAATAAAGCAGTCCCAAAGTAATAAGAAGCTTATCAGGAGGATAAAGTAACCCTGAGGTTACAATAAAGCAGTCCCAAAGATCATTTGTTTGTTGTATAATTAACCTGAAACAAGGTAGCTTTTGTATAATAACATTAGTTTATGCTTGATGTATGCAGGTATGATATGATGCACTTAGGTAATGTACTATATGTCTATGGATATGTATGTTATGGTATGATATAAATGATGTATGTATGATATGATACTGCTGGAAGCGTCTGGATATCTTCGTATAACAACTGCTGGCCAGGGAAAATAAATCCCGATTCGTTGTTGAAGAATATATAACCCTCTGTCTGCTGGGGATAGTAAGGTATAACCTCCCGTTGTTGGGGATGGTAAGGTATAACCTCCCGTTGTTGGGGATGGTAAGGTATATATAACCTCCCGTTGTTGGGGATAGTAAGGTATAACCTCCCGTTGTTGGGGATGGTAAGGTATATATAACCTCCCGTTGTTGGGGATGGTAAGGTATATATAACCTCCCGTTGTTGTTCGTCGTACCCTTATTGGAAAGTAAATTCCCGAATATCCGTATGAGGATAAAAGAGATGGATATAAATTCCAGGGGAGATAAGACTTTATGGAGATGGATTTGTCCTACTGAGGGATTTGTAACTGTCTTATAAAGGTGAACCGGCGAAGCTTCGTTGAAATCCTCCCCCCGTTCGTCCTTAGTAAATACTATTACTGCATTTTCATGCATTTCTGGTAAACATCAATCATATTAAAAAGCATACATGCATTTTTGGTAAACATTAATCATATTCAAAAGCATACATACATTCAAACACAACCAATGGACGTTTCGTTTATGTAAATAGGGTAAAAGTAAATCTGGATTCAAAAGATGGAATTCATTTATATCAAAAAGTGACCCATACACGGGTGAGTTTGTACAAGGAGACATAAATCCTAGTAAGAGAATTTTGCCATAAAATTTTACAAAAGAGAATCAGCTATGTGGGAAACAATCCTATTGAGTTTCAATTCTACTATTGCCATTCAAGTATCTCATCTTCTTGCTGTTGAGACAGAAACGGTTGAATTGAGCTTTATCTGTTCGAGCTTGAGTAAGTGGTACAACTGGTTGCAGTTTCATGAGTGATCCAAACGAGACATAGTCATACGCTTTAATCCCTAACTTTTTCCTGGATTGCCCTTTCAGGTTTTCAATCCACCGGGATACCCTTTTTTGCCCAAGCCGCCTTTTCAGGTTTTCGACTTGCCGGGTGTACATCTTTTTATATATATCCCTAATTTTTGCCCAAACCCTTTTGGTTTGCCGGGATGCCCTTATTTTTGCCTAGGCCTGTCAACCTAGCGGGTCTCTTTTTATGCGTAGTATTTTTTAACTATGTCTGCGTTTACAGGCTGTGGGAAGTCTTCACCATCCATTGTAGTCAGTATCATGGCACCTCCTGAGAACACTGTCTTGACTACAAATGGTCCTTCATATGTTGGAGTCCACTTGCCCCTAGGATCACCCTGTGGTAATATGATACGCTTGATTACCAAGTCACCGGCCTGATATACCTTTGGCTTAACTTTCTTGTTAAAAGCTTTGATCATTCGCTTTTGGTACATCTGGCCATGACAAACTGCTGCTAACCTCTTCTCATCAATCAAATTTATCTGGTCCAGTCGAGTCTGAATCCACTCATCTTCATCCAAGCCTGCATCCTTCATAATTCTCAAGGAGGGGATCTGAACTTCAATAGGCAGAACTGCTTCCATACCATAGACTAAGGAGAATGGGGTTGCCCCTGTTGAAGTACGTATTGTAGTACGATAACCATGAAGAGCAAATGGTAACATCTCGTGCCAATCCTTGTAAGTAACAGTCATCTTCTGTACAATCTTCTTAATGTTCTTATTAGCAGCTTCAACTGCCCCATTCATCTTTGGACGATACGGAGAAGAGTTGTGATGCTTAATCTTGAACTGCGTGCAGAGATCAGTAATCATAGTGTTGTTCAGATTAGAGCCATTGTCAGTGATAATCCTTTCGGGGATGCCATACCTACATATCAGATTATTCTTAATGAACCGAGCCACAACATTCTTGGTAACAGATGCAAATGAGGCTGCCTCTACCCACTTCGTGAAGTAATCAATAGCAACCAGGATGAAACGATGCCCATTAGAAGCAGTAGGCTTGATCTCACCAATCATATCAATGCCCCACATGGCAAAGGGCCAAGGAGCAGTCAACACATTCAATGGTGATGGAGGTACATGAACTTTATCAGCATAGATTTGACATTTGTGACATGTTCTGGAGTGTTGGTAGCAATCAGCTTCCATGGTAGACCAATAGTAACCTGCTCTCAAAATCTTCTTTGCCATGGTATGACCACTAGAATGAGTGCCAAAGGTCCCATCATGCATCTCTTCCATAATTTCTGTAGCTTCCTTCTTATCCACACAACGAAGCATAGTTGAATCATGATTGCGCTTGTACAGAATCCCGTTACTCAAAAAGAATTTAGCAGCAAACCTCCTCAGGAACTTCCTATCTTTGACAGATGCCCCTTCAGGGAATTCTTGAGCTTCAAGATATCTTTTTACTTCATAGAACCAAGGTTTCTCCTCTGGCCCTTCAGTGTCAATCTTATTGCAATATGCAGGCTTTTCAAATCTATCAATGGTAATCTTAGGAGCTTCATCATCCCAACTGATCTCAAACATGGATGCCATGGTGGCCAAAGCATCTGCCAATTGATTCTCTCTACGTGGAATGTGTCCAAAGGTAATCTCTTTGAAATGTGGGATTAAAGACAACACATGCTCTCTGTAAGGAATGAGGTTATCATGCTTGGTATCCCAATCTCCTTTGATCTGACTAACTACCAGGGCTGAATCTCCATACACATCAAGGAACTGAATCTTCATATCAATAGCAGCTTTAATACCCAGGATACATGCCTCATACTCAGCCATGTTATTGGTACAATGGAAACAAAGCCTGGCAGTAATCGGGGTATGACAACCTTCAGGGGAACTAATCACAACACCAACACCATTACCAAGTGCATTAGAGGCACCATCAAAAACCATAGTCCATCGGGATCCTTGTTTAGGTCCGTCATATTGTCCAGGTTCTTTGGTAATAATCATAATGTCTTCATCAGGGAACTCAAAATTCATTGACTGGTAATCATCCACTACTTGATGAGCCAAATGATCAGCAACAACACTTCCTTTAATGGCCTTATGAGTAGTATACTGTATGTCATATTCTGCCAAGATCATTTGCCATCTTGCAATTCTTCCGGAGAGAGCAGGTTTCTCAAATATGTACTTGATTGGATCCATCTTTGAAATCAACAAGGTAGTATGGGTCAACATATACTGTCTTAGTCGGCGAGCAGCCCATGCCAAAGCGCAGCAAGTTTTCTCAAGCAGTGAGTATCTTGTTTCACAGTCGGTAAACTTTTTGCTAAGGTAGTATATTGCCTGCTCTTTTCGACCAGACTCGTCATGTTGCCCCAACACACACCCCATTGAGTTGTCTAACACTGTTAAGTACATAATCAAGGGTCTTCCATCAACTGGTGGCATCAAAATTGGTGGCTCTAGCAGATATCTCTTGATTTCATCAAAGGCAGTTTGGCACTCATCATTCCATTCCATTACCTGATCTTTCTTCAACAACTTGAAGATGGGCTCACAGATGGTAGTTAATTGGGAAATAAATCTTGCAATGTAGTTCAATCGTCCCAAGAAACCTCTAACCTCCTTCTCAGTACGGGGAGCTGGCATCTCTCGTATAGCTTTCACTTTTGCAGGATCCACTTCAATACCTTTGCCACTGACAATGAAACCCAGGAGTTTACCAGATCTAACTCCAAAAGTACACTTGTTTGGGTTCAACCTCAACTTGTATTTCTTCAACCTCTCAAACAACTTGTGCAGATGATCAAGATGTTGTTCTTCATTCTGAGATCTGGCTATCATATCATCCACATATACCTCTATCTCATGATGAATCATATCATGAAACAAAGCCACCATAGCACGCTGATACGTTGCCCCTGCATTCTTCAAACCAAATGGCATCACCTTATAGCAAAAAGTGCCCCACTGTGTCACAAAGGTTGTCTTCTCCATATCTTCAGGTGCCATCTTGATTTGATTGTAACCAGAGAAGCCATCCATAAAAGAGAATACCTTATGCTGAGCAGTGTTGTCTACCAGAATATCAATATGAGGGAGTGGAAAGTCATCTTTAGGGCTAGCCTTGTTCAAATCTCTGTAGTCCACACACATACGTACCTTACCATCTTTCTTAGGAACTGGTACCACATTTGCAACCCACTGAGGATAAGAAGTTACTGCTAAGAACCCTGCATTGAACTGTTTCATTACCTCTGCCTTGATCTTTTCTGACATTTCAGGACGCATACGACGAACTTTCTGCTTCTTCGGACGACAATCTTCTTTCACTGGCAAACGGTGAACCACAATGTCTGTATCCAACCCTGGCATATCTTCATAAGACCAGGCAAAGATCTCCACATAATCACGTAACATCTGAATCAACCTGCTCTTGACACTGTCCTCTAAATCAGCCCCTATCTTGACCTCTTTTCTGTTTTCTTCAGTTCCCAGATTCACAACTTCGACTGGCTCTTCATGTGGCTGTATAGCTTTCTCTTCTTGTTGTAACAACCTAGCAAGCTCTACAGGTATTTCACAATCGTCCTCATTTCCGTCTTCAGTTTGATAGATCGGATTCTCGAAATTATAATTGGCAATAGTAGAACTGTTATCAACAGGATCCAGAGTGGATGAGGATCTGCATTTTAGCGATGTGGGTGTGTGTAAGAACACATAGCTGATAAAACAAAAATAAAAGAAAAGAAAGACAAGGAACACAATATTTACGAAAACAAAACGTCCACTGATTTTATTGAATGAAGTATGCAAATGAAATGACAGCCCGTAACAAGCACACCATTGTGCCCCGGGTAAGGCACATGGCTTGAAAGTTTTATTGTTCAGAAATTACAAATTTAAAAACACAACACAGTAATAGTATTTACTCCTGACTAAAGGAGATAGGGATAACATCTTCAGCTTTCCAATTATTGAGTCCAGCACCCACAGTAGGAAAAATCCATGCATCCAAGTTGTAGTCTTCATCTTGATCTCCCACAGCATTGATAACCCCTTGATTAGTGACACGAGCAGCACGAGCACGACGAACAGCCTTCTGGGACTCTGCAGTGAAACCCAAACCAAACTTGTCAGACTTGTATGGAATATCAGGAAGCTGACCCCAAATAGTACAACCACCTTCATCCACCACAGCTCTTGCATCATTGAGGGAGGCCATTGCCATTGTTGGAGGTTTTCTGGTGACAACAGGAACTTTCTTCACAGCAGGAGGAGCTACATGATCATTAACAACCCAGGGCACCACTTCAAATGACTGACACGGAGTCTCAATGTATTCACCTTCCACTTCCAGATACTTGAAAGTGTTTACATGGCTGACAAAGTATTCTTCTTCTCCATAGACAGTAACAACCTTTCCATTCAACGGATATCTCAACTTTTGGTGCAATGTAGAGGTCACAGCACCTGCCCCATGGATCCAGGGACGACCAAGCAGACAAGAGTACGAATGACGAATATCCATCACATAGAGTGTAGCAGTAAACACCTGAGAACCAACTTGAATTGGAAGATCAATTTCCCCATGCACTACTCTTCTAGAACCATCAAAAGCCTTCACCACAATATTACTGGGCTTCAGCACAGCATCTTCAGGACTCAGCTTGTTCAGGACTTCCTTAGGCAACACATTCAAAGAGGAACCATTGTCTATCAGCACATGAGACAGGGTAGTGCCCCTGCATTCAATTGAAATATGCAAGGCCCTGTTATGATCCCTCTTGGCAGGGGTCAAGTCAGCATCAGAAAATCCTAACCCATTGTCATAGGTCAGGTGGGCAACACAATTCTCAAATTGGTCAACAGAAATTGCACTGGGTACATGAGCCATCTTCAGAAACTTGATCAATGACTTGGCATGAGCCTCAGAACATAATAATAGGGAGAGCATGGAAATCTTTGAGGGAGTATGCCCCAACTGATCAACAATGTCATAATCACTCTTGCGAATGATTTTCAATACTTCTTCCATCTGCTTAGAGAGATCATCAGCAGCTGGAACATCAGTAGATACAGGCTCAATAACAGGACTCTTGCCCCGAGCATCAGTGGTGGAAGTAGTAGCAGGAGTAACTGCCTTCTTGGAAGTATCTGGAGGAGAGAAGACTCTTCCACTACGAGTGATCTTGCTAGATCCAGCAATATTATCAATGTCAACAGGCACATCAGCTACAGGCTCTTGCTTGACACCATGGATGTAAACATCAGACCCATAGTGCCAAGGCACAGCTTTGTCAGATGTATAAGGAATAGGACCAGGAGTGGTAATGATCAGAGGAGCCACTCTGGCTTCAGCAACAACTTTCACGGGACCTTCAGCAGTAATCTTGATTGGGCCCTGATGAGTGATTTTAATAGGACCCTTTGAAGTGATTCTCACCGGTACTTTGTCAACCATATCAACCTCTTCAATCTTCTTACCCCGAGTCAGATGATCCACCATACTTTCTACAGATGCTGGTCTTCTTTCAAACACTATGGTGTAATTATCCATGAGACGCTGAATTCCGTCCTTCAATCTGAAGCACTTTTCTGGATTATACTCACAATAAACACAATCTTCACGACAACCCAGAAAGAACCCAGCTTGCACTAACTTCTTTCTGATTACAGACAATGGTGTTGTCAACTCCGCAACTGAATGGATATGTAAATCTTCATCAATAGCATTGACAGTCTTCTCGTGATTTGGCATTGGAGCTGTAATCACATTTGGAGTACCTGGTGGATCAAACTCAATTTCTCCAGCATCAATCATATCCTGAATTTTATTCTTCAAAACCCAGCAATTATTAGTATCATGTCCTGGACAGTTTGAATGATATGCACACCGTGCATTGGGATTGTACTTGGGAGATGTAACATTGGGATTCTGAGGAGCCTCCCTTAGGGTAATAAGTTCAGCCTTCAACAAGTGTTGCAATGCCTGAGCCATTGACATGTTGATCTTTGTGAACTGTCTTCTAGCCCTCTGTTGGTTGCCTTGAGGCTGCTCTGTTGTTGCAGGAGTTGGATTTGAAATATGAACTGCACTAACAGATTGATGCCTTCTGTTACGATCAGGTTGACCATAAACAGCATTGGATTCTTTCTTCCCAGTGGGAGGCTTCTTTGCAGCACCTGATGAAGAAGTGCCCACTTGGATCTTACCACTCTTGATACCATTCTCTACCCGCTCTCCTGTCATGATCAACTCAGTGAAGCCAGATGATGAGCTTCCAATGAGATGACTATAAAACGGACCATTCAGCGTACACATGAACATATCAACCAATTCCCTGTCAGTCAAAGGGGGTTGAACTCTTCCAGCTAAGTCTCTCCACTTCTGAGCATACTCTTTAAAACTCTCTTTGGCACCCATAGACATGCTCTGAAGCTGCATGCGAGTGGGGGCTAAGTCAGCATTGTATTGGTACTGCCTATAGAAAGCTTCCGCAAGGTCATTCCAGTCTCTGATATTGACGCTCTCCAACTGATAATACCACTCCAGCTGAGCTCCAGATAAGCTCTCTTGAAAAAAGTGGATCCACAACTTCTTGTCAGCAGTGTGGGGTTGGATCCTTCTGACATAAGACCTCAGATGCAGCTTGGGACAAGAGACCCCATCATAGACAACAAATGTTGGAACTTTGAACCCAATGGGTATGACTACCCCAGATATCAGACTCAAATCCTCAAAATCCAGCCCAGATGATTTCTGCAACTCCATAGCATCCATTCTATCCACCAGCATCTTGAATTTGTCTTCATTAGGCTCATGGTAGTAGTTAGCCTCAGAATCAGAGTCCCCCATAGTGTTGTGGAGACTGCCTCTCTCTTGCTCAGATTCTTCAGATTCATAGTCTTCAACCTGTTCCTTGGTCTTAACAGGGCCTTTGAACCTTCTTCCCATGTTGAGCAACCCAGCAGACCTTCTAGTCTTCTTAGTCTTCTTGGCCAGCAGTGCCTTCAATTCATCCTGCCCCTTGGATAGGTTCAGGATCAGCTCTTGGAACTGTGCATTTTGTGCCTGAAGATCCTTAACTGATTGTTCAAGAGCCATTGCTGAAATAAACAGCGAGAAGATGAGAAACCTGTGCACAATTATAAACCTGTGATGTAATGAAATGATATGGGAATGCATATGCAATGTTTTCAAGGACCGCAGGATTTAAATTTGCTTAAACACACAAGAAAGTAACTTTTTATTAGTAATAACTTGTTTTGCCTTTTAGGCTTACAAAAAATGAAAGTGAAATAAGTACAAAAGATGGGGTTTTAAGTCTCCCATGGACGTTTCCTCTTTGTGTTGAGGTATGAGTTGAGGTTTCGTTCCTCATGAATTTGCTTTGTTAGCTCTAGGATCCTTGCTTGGCTTGCTTTGTAATGAGCCTCGAAAGTATCCCTTTGCTCCTTCAGTTGGATCCATGATCTCTGCAAGTCTTCCTTATCAGTAGGCATGTCTGGGTGAAGGATGGTATAAGCAGTGTCTCCTTCAGCAACAGATTCCATGGTAACTGGTAGGACGGTAGGATATGGCATCATGAGTAACTGAGCACGAGATCGTACCCATCTGAGATAAGCCTCCATAGGAATAGTGTACTTAGGCTCCAGTGTCTTGCTGTCAATCCTGTTTACCTTTCCCCAAGCTCGTATGAATCTCTGACGGTAACCCTGAAGATCGTTGTCGTAATCAAACACAATGCCCTGAATCAACATGTCATGTGGGCCATCGCTCCGTGCGTAACTAAACTGTCGTAAAGCTAGAGATGGGTTGTAGGTGATGCCTCCTCTTATGCCTAGAAGTGGCACATTAGGAAACTCCCCACAACGGTCAATGATGGTGACATTCTCCATAGATCTGGAGCACCAATGGATGTCTGAGTGAGAAAGTGACATGATCCTCTTGGACCATCTGAACCCTTGCTCATTCTTCATTACTGAGCGAGGAAGGTGAGAAATAAACCACCTAGAAAGTAAAGGTATGCAGCACATCAAGGTTCCCCTTGCCCTTGTAGTACGGGTATGGAGAGAATGTAGAATGTCTCCAAGCAATGTAGGCACTGGATTGTGACTCAGGAAAATGTTGATGGCATGAATATCTATGAACTGATCTGGATTGGGGAACAATACTAAGCCATATATCAGCAAGGCTAAGATCTCCTCAAAAGCATCATAGCTCATGGCCTTCAAGAACATTTGAGCTTTATCCATTAATACCTTGGCAAGAATACCCTTGACTCCGCTTCTCGTCTCTAGAACAATGTCAGACTTCTTCAGATGTAGAGCTGCAGCAATAACCTCTGGTTTAAGCTCCTTCTCCAGACCTGTGAAGGGTCTTTGATCAAGAACAGGTATACCCAGAAGTTTGGAAAACTCCTCCATGGTTGGAACCAGCTGATAGTCAGGAAATGTAAAGCAGTGGTGCTTGGGGTCAAAGAACTGAAATAGGACACTCATCATGTCTTCATTGAACCCTGAGGTGACTAGATCCAATAGGTGACCATGTCTCTTGTTGAACTGGGAATGATCAGGCACTTGGGAAACCAACTCTTTGAGCTTGGGAGGTATCCCTACAAAGTTGATCCTGATGGTGTTTCTACGAGCAGAAGCCATGACCTGCAACAAAGAACAAAGATAAATCCTTTGGTCCTTGAAATGGTTAGTGAAAATGCTATGCTTATGATGCATGATGATGTCATGATGTCATGCTCAATCACAAACATGTGGCACACACAAACAAGTCACACCAGAGCCCTAGGCTTAAAGGCTTGCATGAGGTTCAAAGGTAAGTACCCTCCCCTGAAGTTAGATGGTTCATCCTGTCCTACAAAAGTAACCAGGTTCTAAGGGATCTCAATATCATTGATCCCTCACAAGGGTGGTTGATCAGAAGGCAACTTACTTGCCAACCAAAACCCTCCAAGTTTAAGATCTCAATGAGCGTAGTATCGAGTGTCAACCAACTTCAGTCTGCACCAAAGCCGGTTACCTCACTACTTTCTAAAGGCCAAGATGAGTTAACTAGGGTTCTAAAAGTTAGTTAGTGCATTGACAACATATGGCAGCCTCAATATTATCCTTAACTTGACTTAAGGAATATAAGCACCAACCAAGAAGTCGCACTAACTATGGCCACCAGATCAACCGTATCGATATACGTCGTACAGTTTCCTTGGTCTATTGCCATTTACCTAAGGTACACTAGATCCGGGTTAGGACCTTTCACACATAAGAGCACCCCAACAAGTAATATAAAACAAACAAGGCAAACAATTTAAAGTGATCTTAATTCCTAAGGGTACCCCTCTTAAATAGATCCCCAGCAGAGTCGCCAGTTCTGTAACACGGTGGGAGAACTGACTTTAAGTTATGTTGCGGATAGCAAGAGTCGCCACCGACTTTTATTTTATCCATAAGGAAAGGGTATAAAAGAACAGGAAAGACCTTAGAGATATTTTTGGGTCCGGGGGGTAGGTTATGTAAAGGGAAGGTGTTAGCACCCTTTACATCCATGGTTATCCATGGGCTCTTAGTTACTTAAGCTCACTTTAAATTGTTTTTTGAAAGTGTAGTGTGTGAATAGAAAAATTTTCAGAATAGTTGATAATAATCCATGTACGGATGTGTAAAAACTTGTTTGAAAATTTGTTTGAAATTGTGGAAAGTTTGAAAATTGGAGTGAGCAAGCAACTAAGAGGTACCTACCCTAAAGTTCTAAGTCTTTCTTATTCTTTATCCTTTCCTTGGTAAGACTATCCCTACTATTAAAGAGTAGGTAGTCATTACCTTGGATGTTAAGGGACATGTGAGGGACAATTTGATTAGGAAGGCAACTGTAGGGTGTAATAAGCATACGGGAGGGACTATCATCATTTTTCGAAGGGACTCGTTTCGTATAGGCAACAATGAGGGACTTGATGATTTTTCTTTTAAGGGACTTGCTTTATACACCCCACTTGACCATTATTCGTAGGCAACCTGAGGGATAACCTTAGAAAGTGAGACGGCGATTAAAATCGACTTACGTGTGTGTGAGTGTTTATTTTAATTATCTTATATTAAAAGTGATCTAGAATTAATTTTAAGAACATACATGTTTTTGCACTCCCTAATTACTAACCATAATTAAATAATTAAACAATTTACATCCCGGAAACAATTACAAAATTATAATAATAAGCAAAATAATTAAATAGCAAAAATAAATAAAATATAAATAAACAAGCAATAAATAATAATAAAGAAAAATAGGGGTTAGTGATAAATAATAATAAGAAAAATTAAATAAGGTTAGTATAAATATAAAGTTAGTGAAAATAATTTAAATAATAAGCAAAAAGTTAGTAATAATAAAATAAGAGAGGTTAGTGAATAATGAAATAATAATAATATAGAATTAATAAAACAAAATAAATAATATGGTTAGTAGTAATAATAATAAAAATTAATCAAAATATAATAATAATATATCAACCATTTTTATATAAACAATTATTTAGAGAGAAATATGAATAAACAATTATTTTAATTTTACAAGTTATTAAGTTATTATAGCTACAAAACTTAATTATTATAAATTCAATTATTTCTATACAAAAGTTATAAAAAAAAAAGTATTTACTTAATATATAAAGAGAAAAATAAATTATAAGTATATTTATAAAACTTTAATTTCTAATAATATGAAATATATTTATATTTTAAATGAGAGAAATAATTTATGATTATATTTATAATATTTACATGATTCATACTAAATAAATAAATATACATTATAATTACATTAATAATTAGAAAATAAAATTACTTAGAAAAAATAGAATTAGATTTTTATTTTAGAAAATATTTTAGGATTTGGAAAATTAGGGTTAAGCTATAATTAGGGTTTATGGAATTAATCTAAACCTAATTATCTAAATTTTTTACATATATACATAATATGAATATATTTACAAAATAAGAAAAAAAACATTTTTTATATTTTGAGACAATAACTTATAACATATTTTTTTTTAGAACACAAAGAAAATAAAATAAGGTTATTTAGAAATTAAGTTTGTTTTTTTATAATAAACAAAATATAATTTAATTAAAAAAATAGAAAAAATAAAGTGATAAAAAATTAGAACTTACCTTGGCTGGGTTTGAACCCAGGTTTCTATGCATGCTAGCACCAAAACATACCAACCAACCAACCATGCGTTGGTGATAATGAGATAGGTCCTGCTGCTTTTGTTCTTGATTTACCAAATATCCTGGAAAAATAAAATATGCAAAAGGCCTGGGGTGGGATTTGATCCCAGGACCTTGTGGATGCAAGCATACGCGCGCTACCGCCTGGCTGGGAGAGCCTATCTGTTTACAAAACAACTACAAACTATAATATATTAAACAAGCAATTTAAATGGGAAAAAGATCAAAACATTGGTAGAGGCAGGATTCGATCCCCTCCCCCTTTTGTCAAACGCGCATGTGCTTTGCCACTGGACCAACCATCAGTTGGTGATATACAAACAGAGAGAATGTATAATATTTTAAAACAAAATTTGAATTTTAAAACTGGCGCGCATGGCCTTCGTCTTCAACCTCCAGACCTTCAAAATTTGCTGCGAAATTTGATACAAACTTTCCTGCGAAATAGAAACCCTAGCAAAACCTACGAAATTCAAATATTAACAAAACAGTGAAATTTCATGAAATTGAGAACTCCATTGAATTCCTTATGTCATTTGCAATCGTCCTGTGTTTTTGGAATTGATTTATATTTGTTAAATACTAAAACCCTAAATGGTGCTTGAAACCCTAACAATGGCCGTTTGCTTGTTATGTCACGAAACTTCAATTCTTTTATCCAGAATCAATCCTTAGATCATCACAAACAACAAAACACAACCAAAATTCATTAGCAATGCATAGACAAACAGAACCGAAAATTTGAAATCCAATGCAAAGTTTGATTCGGGTAAGGCAACATGAGACAGTATTGATGCATATGATGGATGCTTTACAACCAGTGATGTCCAGGGAAGCTAGCCATGTCCTTATTTTACCTTCTAGTGCCTTGAATTGAAGAATCCGAATCCCACTTTTTTGCTTGAATTTTGAGTTTTGAACTTACACTATGGCTGCTGGATTTCGTGAGCTAGGGTTATGCTTATGATCTATACTTATATGGGAGTGAATTAGGTCAGAAACATGTCTTCATTGTGTGGAGATTTGATCCAAAAAATATTGAAAAAGATCATGTTGTAAAAGTCCAAATATTTGATCATGAAGACTTGCTATTCTTAGACTAATCACATGATTCCTTTCTCTTTTGAATTCAATCAACAATTAAGAATTTCTAGAAGCATTATCTTCCTCCAAAAATAGATTTTCATATTTTATATTTATTTAAAATGATTTTTATGAATTAAATCAATATTAAATAAAAATAAAATAATAAAAATGCTGAATTTTGGTCAATTGGGTCGTGCACAATGTTATGAGATGGATTGGGTCACAACTTAGCAAGCCCATTTGGAAAGAATTACTTCTAAGCCTCCATTTTCAACCTAAACCATCACAAAATTGCCCAACTTTGCAAGAGCCCATCTCCCTCAATTTTAAAGGTATGAGGGTATTCTTGGACCTTTTGGAAAGCTTGAAGAGTCCTCTAAACAACCCCATTGGTTTCAGGTCCATATCATTTACCAATCTCAAGTTATGCTCTTTTGAAGTTGTTGACTTTTTGTTGACTTTTGAAATGACCTATAATGTCTTAGATCATATCTTTCAAATGAAGCATTTTTGGGCTTAACTTTCAACATCAAAGTTGTAGAGAATTCAATTTCCTTCAAAATGAGCTTTGGATGGAGACTTGGTGATGAAGTATGTGAAAGTTATGGCTGGTCAAAGTTCAGTTGACTTTTACTGAGGAAACCCTAATTTAGAAACTCCTGATTATTGATGATCTGGAATCTCCTTGATGAATCATGATCAACCCTTGATCAAATGATGAATTCTACTTCATATACTTGATGTTGGCAAAAAATCATGAAGTTTGACTTTGGTTTGACCACAGTTGACCTCAGTTCTTTTTACCTGCATTGACTGATTTTGACTTATCTGATCATCTGACTGAGCAAACTTTTGAGAAAAGTCTTGAAACTTGTCATGGGGGTTCTTACACACATATAAGATGTTATGAAACTCACTTGAGGTATTGGAAGTACATTTAGCCTGATTAAAGTCAAAACCCTAATTTTGGATGCACTGCTTAGGAGGTGCATTGTCTAAGGGAATTGTCAACTTCTTTGACCAATTGTGAACTTTGTGAACCTTGTGAATCTTCATAAGATGTCTTGTGATACTCATGGGAGGTATTGTGAAGCTTTTGAACCTTGTGAACCTTCAAGAAGTGACTTGTAGACTTCATGAACCTCATGAAAGGTGTTGAAAGCATTATGGAACTTGTGAACCTTGTGAACCTTCAAGAAGCAACTTATGGACTTCATGAACCTCATGAAAGGTTTTGTAAATGTTGAGAAGCTTGTGAACCTTGTGAACCTTCAATAAGTGACTTGTAGACTTCATGAACCTCATGAAAGGTTATATAAGCATTGAGAAACTTGTGAACCTTGTGAACCTTCTTAGCACACAAAGTCTTGTATTGTGAGGGCAAATTTTGGGGTGCAACAGATGGTTTCTCCGGGTATAATCAGATCAAGATGGCACCGGAAGACATGGAGAAAACGACGTTCATTACCCCATGGGGTACATTCTGTTACAAGGTTATGCCCTTTGGATTGAAGAACGTCGGGGCAACGTATCAACGGGCCATAGTAACTTTGTTACATGACATGATACACAAAGAAATTGAATGTTATGTGGACGACATGATTGCCAAGTCCCGGGACGAAGAAGACACTATGCCAAACAAGACCTTAGACAGCACTTTAAAGCGCTGTCTAAACCTCCGCTGCTAAAAGTTTAGACATCGCTTTTTAAATCTTAAAAGCGCTGTCTAAGGTACCCTTAGACAGCGCTTTTAGGAATACCTTAGACAGCGCTTTTGATAAAAGCGCTTTCTAAGCCCCTATACCTTAGACATCGCTTTTGGTGAAAGCGCTGTCTAATCCCCTCCTATTTTAATTTTTTTAGGTATACCTTAGATAGCGCTTTTCAAAAGCGCTGTCTAAGCCCCCCCTTAGACAACACTTTTGCCAAAAGCGCTTTCTAAGCCCCCCCTTAGACAGCGCTTTTGTGTAAAGCGCTGTCTAAGGTATACGAAAATTTTTGCAGCTTTTGTTTTAAACCACATTTTTTCCAGGTTTATAAACTAGAATTTCTACCTATTTTCAACCAAATTTTGGCAGACAAATATCACATTTTATATATGCCATTTCAAACCATTTTGTCCTTTTTTCTACCAATTTTTGGCTAACAAATATATATGTATACCCATTCAAACCAATTTTGCCTTAAATGTATCAAAATATATACAAATTTATGTACAAATTTGCAAGTCATTACATATACTACAAATGTACAATATAATTACACATATTAGCTAATCCATCCAAATTAAGCATTGCTCCAAATATATACATAGGTCCTGAAACAACACAAAGATTGTAATTCAATTAATAAACAATATTATAGAAATTACAACGTTACACATATCTAAATTCTCAAAAATTAAAGTAAGACTACAATATTATACCTCATAAAACATTGAGCTCTATAATGAATTGACATCATTCCTCTTTGATTTCGTCCACTTGATCTTTTGTATAATATCGACACTTGAATTCATCAAAGTACTACATAATAATATAACATAGTTTGATTTAATTTCAACTATTTAATTATATGAGATATGTGTAAATATAAAAATAACTCATAAGTTAGAAATACATACATCGGTGGGAATCTCTAATCGGCCCAAAACAAGAGTATCTTGCATAAACCTCAACATGAAATACCCGCAATCTATTTGATTACGTTGCTGAGGACACTACATATGAAAAAAAATATGGATAAATCCTAAGTTTTATCAAGTGTCATCACTAATATAATAAAAAATGTGATAATTAAAAATATACCGCCACTCGAATCCACGTAATGGAGTTGGCGCCCCTCTTTGATGTTTGGATATCTCGTTGGGCTGGAAAAGCTTGTAGGATGCTAATAAAATAAAAATGAAGTAATTAGAACAATTCACATAAACTAAGAAATACACACAAGAAAATTTTGAGCATTCTCACTTACGTGTCAATTATGACCTTCATATCCGGGTATGTTGTCCAATCATTTCCTAACGAGTCAAGATAATAAACGATTTCTCTGATAGGATTGATTGCGAGCAACAACCAATGTCCACTGTAATGATTAAGCAAATGTTAGATGTCAACTTGGAAAAAAATTATAATAGATGAATTTAGAATGAAATTCTAACCCGGTATTAAACGGTATAAAGAACAACTTCTCCGCATCTTTGTTGGCCATGAGGATCCTAAGAACGTACTCCGTCACGGTATCCGGTCTACTTAAGATTGAATTTAAGTTGACAGTCGCGGGTGCTAAGAATCCAAATGACACGTCCAAACCATTGGGGCGCATCAATTTGTCATACAAAAACCTTATATAAAAACATCATTAACATTAGACACCTCTTTTGAAACATAAAGTAAATAAGTTGTTCAATTAATATAACAAAGTAGACCGGATTTACCTGATATATGTATTGACAACAATGACGCCGATTTCTTCACGACGAAAAACTTGCATGAAGTCTTCATTACCAATAATTTGGTCGTGATCAAAGCCGAAAATACCTACCTCCATATGAACAAGCCGAACACCTCCGGTCGGTATATCGGTCATCTCTAGAAATGTCTGGAGGCACGACCTATAATTGGTGGTAGGTTTTTTCCTAGCTACGATCTTCTTAGCACCAGCACTTTTTACCTGTGCGGAGGCGTTGCTAACCTCCTTTTTTTGTTGTGCGGAGGCGTTGCTAACCTCCTTTTCTTGAAAGTACATATCATATAAATAGTTAGATCAAATTAAGAATGTAACAACTTCCATGAATATATGCCATATAATTGTATTGTACCTGTTTTCTTGAAACCATGGACTCAGTATGCCGCAGAATAGCATTATCTTTTGATTTGGATTTTGTGGGAGTCTATTTAACATAACCAAGGAAAATATGTACGTAAAATGCGCGTAAAAACTTTGAATATACACATTAAAGTTAACATAGGTTTTAGGCATACCTCATATCCTACGCATATGAGGTTTGTCGGCCATGCAACAAACGAACCTACTGCTTCGTCCACCGTTGTTGCATCCGAACCATCGTTAGGATATGGTAATGATGCATTCGGCTCAACTGCAATATCAACCGATACTTTCAAACATCCAGCAGGGAGCTCTCTAGTGTGGAGTAATACTCCGCTAATGTTATGCACTTTTCCCTTGCCAACCATCTGATAGTATGGTGACGACAAATATAGCTGACAATGGGAAATGCCCTAAAACCAATAATAACAAGAAATTTTTAATGTGTATATATGTCAAATACATAATTTAAGCAAATAGTTCAATTTAAGACAATTATATGTAATTACCTCTGGAATGTTCGACTGAAAGGTACAGTTGATACTGTCTTTGTCCGAACCATCTTTGAAACATGCTGAGGCGCTAGCCTCTCTTTCTCTCCTGAATGCATCAAGCTCAGCTTGCATGGCTTCCAATTTTGCATGAAGCTCCCGATTACTAGGAGCCTTTCCTTTTTAAACACTCAGGGAGGTCGGAGTGACTCCAAATTCCTTACCCCTCACCCGACCAGAATACTCAGGGACATCTAATGCCCGACTAAGTATGCTCCTAGTATCATCGGGAGATAAAGACTGAGATAGCGCCTCCTGAAAAATTAGATGAATACCATATACTTGTCAAATATTTGTGTATAAAAATTTTATTCAATTAATGAAAAAATGTTATACTTACACATTTTTGGTATACGTGTAAAACGTCTTCTTGAGGAACTCCAGATTTGCCCACACGGGCTTCCTTCCACAAAACATGTGCAGGAAGAGATGTTTCTGAACTTTTCTCCTTCTACAGCTACACATTAAGTCATACAATTTGATCAGATAAAACTAATATATGATGAACAAATTTGTTATCGCAATTTATAAATACTTACCATGGATTGTTCTAAGCGTCCATATCCGACACGTCCTTTTCGGTACGGATATGCGGGACTTGATGCTCTTTCTCGATTTGTGGCACTTATTCTTTTAAAAACCGGGTCTTGTCGTTTGGATTTGAAAGCTTCCCATTCTTCAGCTGATATCAAACTTTCATATTTTTTAGGAAGCTCTGCATCCACATAATTACCATCCGCATCCCTAAGGAACTTGGATGATAAAAATGTTCGAAACCCTCTTAAAAGCTTTCCGGCCAATTTCATACAGAAACCTCTTCTTTCTTCTTCGATGTTAAAATATCGCTAAGAAAAACATACAGATTGATAGTTAGTACCGATAATTGAAAAAACATAATTGATACCGTATAATTAAGGGCCAAATGATTGTACCTTTATCTCACTCCAAATTTTTTCTTTGGAGTCATTCAGCTCTTTGTTTCTCCAATCATCACAGGTAATGGGAATTTCATTCCTTACTAGTGCACTGATAAAACTAGTTAAGGTATGCCCATTAGGTTCTACAAGCTGTCCCTGGTGGCTCCAATGCACATCTAGTATGATTCCTCGAGATCTTCCTTGGACCACCCTTCTCATTACTATTATGCCTCTTCGAATCTCTTCTTCCGCAAATACTTTTTTACTAACTTCCTCATGTGTCGAATGCTCGTGATCATCATGTTGGTTATCAGCCATGTCTAACCTGTAATAAACCAAGGAAACCATCAAATATCAAATATAACTTATAATCAAAGCAATTAAAAACAAAAAAATAAAGAAATCATGCATTATTAGATATAACTTATAATCAAAGCAATTGAAAACAAAAATATAACGAAATCATGCATTATCAGATATAACTTATAATCAAAGCAATTGAAAACAAAAAAATAAAGAAATCATGCATTATTAGATATAACTTATAATCAAAGCAATTGAAAACAAAAATATAACGAAATCATGCATTATCAGATATAACTTATAATCAAATCAATTGAAAACAAAAAAATAAAGAAACCATGCATTATCAAATATAACTTATAATCAAAGCAATTGAAAACAAAAATATAACGAAATCATGCATTATCAGATATAACTTATAATCAAAGCAATTGAAAAAAAAAATAATAAAGAAACCATGCATAATTTACCTCAGTCACTAACATCTCTTTCTTTTCTTTGTTGGAATATTAATCACTTGTTTCTTAGCAATGCGTACGGATGAATTGATCCAAATTCCCTCATTATAATCGTTTCTTATATATGACTCATCTGGTATAAGATCCTCAACTTCATCATTTCTATTCAACTCATTCCGTCTAATGCATGACTCATTCTCAACATCAATATCACATTGATCGACACCGCTATCATCAGTCACTTTGTTAGAGAAAAGCACTATAGACCATTTTGTACTCTTCGGGTCATTCACATAGAACACTTGTTTAGCTTGAGATGCTAGAATAAAAGGTTCCGCAACCCCACTCTCGTACTCTTTGGTCATTCGATCGGCACAGATCCATGTTTTATCCATGGTTTTCCTACTTATTAAGGTAAACAATCAATCCAGACGAAAATACATAACTAAGGTAGTATCTTTGAATATTCTAACAATTTTAAAGTTCAATTCATTTTATCACATTTAACAGAAATTTACAACTTTGAAGTTGAAAATAGAGTTTCGTATAATAACAATAATATTAGTATCCTAAATGTTTTAAACAAAAATTTCGTATACTAAATGTTTTAAACAAAAATTCCGTATCCTAAATGGTTTTCCTACTTATACGTATTTTAATCGTATCGTACCTCAGTGTTAATATTTAGCTAAACTCAGTGTTAATCCTAACACAGTGTATATATAATCTTAGTGTATATTTTAATCCTAACTCAGTGTATATTTTAACACAGTGTATATATAAACACAGTGTATATTTTAATCCTAACTCAGTGTTAATATTTAGCTAAACTCATTGTATATATAAGAAAAAGAACAATATCCATCAAATGAACAAGAACAAGAACAATATCCATAAATCCTCATTATGTTCATATTGTATCTACATTGTAACTAACACAGTTTATATACATTATTCTGGAACTTTTCAACAAAAAACAAGCAAGAACAAGAACACCATGAACAAACAGTAGGGTAATCAATGGAGAACACATACCTTTTTGAACGAAACCAACGGTTGAAGACGGAGGTTGCCGGAGGACGACGGAAGGACGACGGCGAGCTGGACGGCGGTGGGGTTTTATGGACGACGGTGGCAAAATCAGTGGTAGGGCAACAATGGCGATTTCACGGTCGCGTCTGATACTGAGAGGGAAAGAAAGAAATGAAAATAGTAACTATATAATTTTAATATAATAAGACCTTAGACAGCGCTTTTGATAAAAGCGCTTTCTAAGGTAGGCCTTAGACAACGCTTTTTAAAAGCGCTGTCTAAGCCCCCCCCCCCCCCTTAGACAACGCTTTTGGTTTTATTTATTTTTTAAATTAAAAGACTTTAGACAGCGCTTTTGAAAAAGCGCTGTCTAAGGCATACCTTAGAAAGCGCTTTCTAAAAGCGCTGTCTAAGGCCCACCTTAGAAAGCGCTTTTTCAAAAGCGCTGTCTAAAGTGGGACTTTAGACAGCGCTTTTTGATTATTTTTGAATAGTTTCTGTGTTTTGATTTTAATTTTAACCTTAGACAACGCTTTCTTTTAAAAGCGCTGTCTAAGATGCGCTGTTAAAAGTCATTTTTGGCGTAGTGAGAGCATTTGGTCAATCTCAAAAAGCTGTTTGACCGATTGATAAATTACAAATTGAGGTTAAATCCAAACAAGTGTACTTTCGGAGTGTGTTCCGGAAAATTGTTGGGTTTTATTGTTAGCCAGAGAGGAATCAAGGTGGATCCTGCAAAAGTAAAAGCAATACAAGAGATGCTTGCACCGAAAATAGAAAAAGAATTGCGTGGGTTTTTAGGGAGATTGAATTACATTTCACGGTTTATATCTCATCTAACTGCCACGTGTGAGCCAATATTCAAACTGTTGAGAAAAGAACAAACGGTCAGGTGGAATGAGGACTGTCAAAGAGCCTTTGAAAAGATAAAAGAATATTTGCAGACACCTCTGATTCTAATGCCTCCAGTTCCAGGACGGCCGCTTATCATGTACTTGACTGTGTTAGAGGGGTCAATGTGGTGTGTTCTAGGCCAACATGGCAAGTCTATACGAAAAGAGCATGCAATTTACTACCTTAGCAAAAAGTTTACCGACTGTGAATCCCGTTATTCACTGCTCGAGAAAACTTGATGCGCTTTGGCATGGGCTGCTCGCCGACTGAGACAGTACATGTTGACCCACACCACATTGCTAATCTCAAAAATGGACCCTGTCAAGTATATTTTCGAGAAACCAGCGTTAACCGGAAGGGTTGCAAGGTGGCAAATGATCTTAACAGAGTATGACATATAATATACTTCCCAGAAAGCCATCAAAGGAAGTGTATTGTCAGATTATCTTGCACAACAGCCACTTGAAGACGACTATCAGCCGATGAAATTTGATTTCCCTGATGAGGACATCATGTACCTCAAAGCAAAAGATTGCGAGGAACCACTTCCGGAGGAGGGGCCAGACCCTGAATCCCAATGGAAGTTGATGTTTGATGGGGCAGTCAATATCAACGGACGTGGAGTTGGTGTCGTTCTTATCACTCCTGAAGGTGTTCACTTTCCCTTCGCTGCCAGAATTACTTTTGGTTGCACCAACAATGAAGCGGAATACGAGGTGTGCATAATGGGAATAGAGGAGGCTATTAATCTTCGGATTAAGACCCTCGATATATTCGGAGATTCAGCCCTCGTTATCAATCAGATTACCGGCAAGTGGTATACACATCAAGAACACTTAATTCCTTATAGGGATTATGCTAGAAGACTGTTGACGTTCTTCACAATAGTTAAGCTGCAGTATATACCACGAGATGAGAATCAATTCGCCGATGCATTGGCTACTCTTTCTTCGTCCATCAAAGTTTTGTGTTGGAACTATGTACCCAAGATTGACATTTCCAGGCTTGACACACCAGCTTATGCTTTCTCTGTAGACGCAGTGTCTGGCGAGAAACCTTGGTATTTCGATATCAAGCTCTTCCTGGGAAAACAAGAATACCCAGCTGGAGCATCATCCAACGACAAGAAGACCTTAAGACAACTTACTACTAGTTTCTTCTTGAACGCAGACGGAGTTCTGTATAAGAGGAACTTTGACATGGTCTTGCTCAGATGCGTGGATAGACACGAAGCAGACTTGTTAATGTAGGAAGTCCATGAGGGATCTTTTGGTACTCATGCAGGAGGACATGCAATGGATAAGAAGTTGTTGAGGTCGGGGTACTCTTGGCTAACAATGGATGCAGATTGTTGTTCGTACGCCCGTAAGTGCCACAAGTGCCAGATTTATGCAGACAAGGTGCATGTTCCTCCCAGCCCGCTCAACATCATGTCATCTCCTTGGCCCTTTTCTATGTGGGGCATTGACATGATCGGGAAGATAAAGCCTACTGCTTCAAATGGTCATCGTTTCATTCTGGTGGCGATCGATTATTTCACTAAGTGGGTTGAAGCAACATCTTATGCCAATGTCACTCGTTAAGTGGTAGCTATATTTTTGAAAAGAGACATCATTTGCAGATACGGAGTGCCCGAGCGAATCATTACTTATAATGGTTCTAATTTGAACAACAAGATGATGGCAGAATTGTGCCAGGACTTCCAGATTCAGCATCATAATTCTTCGCTGTACCGACCAAAGATGAATGGTACGGTGTAAGCAGCAAATAAGAATATTAAGAAGATTGTACAAAAGATGGTTGTCACTTACAAGGATTGGCATGAGATGTTACCGTTTGCGCTGCATGGGTATCGAACGTCAGTCAGGACGTCAACCGGGGCAATTCCTTTCTCATTGGTGTATGGCATGGAAGTAGTCTTGCCCATTGAGGTAGAAATTCCTTCATTGCGTGTGATGATGGATGTGAAGCTTGATGAGGCTGAGTGGGTACGTGCTCGATATAATCAGTTGTGTCTAATTGAGGAAAAGAGATTAACGACTATCTGTCATGGTCAGCTTTATCAGAGGAGAATGAAGCGAGCTTTCGACCAACGAGTACGTACTCGAGAGTAACAAGTAGTCGAGCTTGTACTCAAGAGGATTATTCCTCCCGGTTCAGATCACAGGGGAAAGTGGACCCCAAACTATGAAGGCCCATTCATAGTAAAGAAAGTTTTCTCAGGCGGAGCACTGATGCTCACTACTATGGATGGAGAAGATTTCCAATCCCTTGTTAACTCGGACGCAGTTAAAAAATACTTCGTATAAAAGGACCCGCTGGACACAAAAAACAGAATTAAAGTCCAGGCAAGAAAAGGGCATCCCGGCGAGCTAAAAAAAGAATAAAAAGCTCGGGCAAAATTTAGGGAAAACAAATAAAAAAATGTACACCCGCTGAGTTGAAAAGCCACATCGGACAGCTCAGGCAAAAAAGGGTATCCCAGTGGATTGAAAAATCGAAAGGGCGAGCCACGCAAAATAAGGGAATAAGCGAACAACTGCGATTCGGGTAATCTGAACCAAATCACCGTTTCGTACAGCCTGACAATACAAGAAGGGTAGGAATCGGCCCCCTCATCTTCTTCGGAAAGCAAAGGCAAGAACAAAAAGTCTTGAAGACATGCTGGTCATAGCAAGAAGGAAACTCATCGGAATGACGTGCACATTGCCATTAGGATAGTTTATTTTCTCAATTTTATGGTAGCTACCTCTTTCCAGGTAGTTGCTTCATGCTGTAAAGCTCCGCCTATTCAGAGGCCATTCAATAAATGAATATTCAGTAAAAATTTGTGTTGTGTTTTGTTTACTTTGTTTGCAAAAATGTCCTTATTTTTTGGCAAAAAGAACATTGCATTAGAAACATGGTGATTTTTTCTAAATAACGACATTGCAGGGTTTGAGTGTCGGGTGACAATGGATGAACAGATCATACCATGCAAGTCCCCGGGACACATATGTGTATACTATTGTTGCAGGTTTTGCAGGAGGATAACATATTTCTCCAAGCAGAGAGTGTTCCCCAGCTGAGTTAGAGCAGGTTGAATCCCCGACAGAACTCCAAGGCTAATTGAAGAGCTTTCATCCCCAAGCGGATTATCTTTCCACAATGAAGTATGCCCAGCAGGCAGCTGAATGCTTGATTTCCCCACAGAGTTCATGGTTGGGTTTCACTCCCATCATGGAAATATTCCCCAGAGAAGTCGCCAATTTATTTTTGGTCAATGTGATGATACAAACAGTTATTTATCCCCCTAACCAGAGTTAAGTGTCAAAGCCTCTTGACCTAGTTCTCCCCTGCAGAGTTGTGATTCTTGTTGCCAATCAGGCATCTGTTTAATGCTCGTATGCACCCCCCATCACTCGTCCGTGTTTGATAGTAGTTTTTTCTCATATGCACTCCCCAACACTCGTCAGTGTTTGATAGTTGCTCTTGCTCATATGTACGCCCCATCACTCGTTTGTGTTTGATATTTGCTTGTTGCGCGTCTGCATTCCCAAACGCTCGTCTGTGTTTGTTATCTTTTTGAAGCTCGTTTGCATTGTTTGGATACTCGTCTGTATCATCCCTCACACTCGTCTGTGTTAGCTTATATCCATATGTTTTGATTTGATAATCACTCTGGTACTCGTCTGTATTGCTACTCCAATTGTTCGTCTATGTTGGATCTCTGGTACTCGTCTGTATTGCTACTCCAATTGCTCGTCTGTGTTGGATCTCTGGTACTCGTCTGTATTGCTACTCCAATTGCTCGTCCATGTTGGATTTTTGGTATTCGTCTGTACCAGTGGCTGGTATTTGTCTGTATCATCGCTTAAAGAGCTTGTCTGCGTTTATTAGATCATTGTCTGATATTCGTTTGTATAATTGACTTATGGCACTCGTCTGTGCTCTCTTGATGATCATCCAATAATTGTCTGTATTGAAGAGGTTTGAAGTCCTGACGGTGGGATTAAACGTCAAAATGGTCACCGGTCCTGGCGTAATAGGTTATCTGAAGGAGGTTCGTCTGTCTCAGAGACCACTTATCTACACAAGATTTGTGAAGAGGGTTCGTTCAATCCTAATGTTGCACCTGGCGTAACAAGTTATCTGAAGACTCGTCTGTCTTAAACCATATACCTATGGAGGATATATGAAGAGGGTTCGTCTATCCTGATTATGCATGTTTATCCCACAGACTTAAGTGCGCTACCGGTTCTGGTATAATAGGTTATCCGAAGGAGGTTCGTCTATCTCAAGCCTTTTATTCTCGTAAAGATGTATGGAGAGGGCTCATATGTCCAGTTCCTGGCGTAACAGGGTTATTTGAAGAGGGCTCGTATGTCCAGTTCCAGGCGTAACAAGTTTGCTTGAAGAAGACTTGTCTGTCTAGGATTTTCATATCCGATGTAACAACTCAGTTTGGAAGGAGCTCGTTTACTTTGTCTTCACTTCAGTTACCCAGAGTGTTGGGTTTATTTCCCATTGCTTGCATTCTCCAGCGGAGTGCAAATTTCAGGTTTTTCTTGGTATTCAACCACAGTTTATCTTGAACGGTCGATAGCCCATGCTATCGTCCTTTTCAGATTAACAGTTGCTTGAATAGGGGCAGCTGTAGCACCCCAAATTTTCCCTCTTCTCTTTAGCATCATCATCATATCATGATCATCATAAGCATGTCATATCCTTGGCATCTTTGCATAGAAAAATGAAGCATAACACTCTCATGTTCTATCATTGGGCATATGATCAACTATTGGTGTATTTGAGGCCTTACAAGCCAAAGCAAGAGGCCAAGTGGACTTGTCCAAGTCCCATGAAGAGTCTACATGATATTCACAAGCTAAAGATCCTTTGCAGGAGCCCAGAAGGTTGGGAGGTCATCAGAGAATCCAAACTAGGGCAAGCTCCTACATAATGGTTCCCAAATTAGGGTTTCATTTTCAAGCAGGGATTCTTTGTGACTTTGGCCATTTCATGTGGGAAAAGTCCTTCATATGATAAGAGGTTCTTATGGATGAAATTTGGTGAGAAAATTCCTTGTGGAAGGCAGTTATTTCATCAGTTGCTTGCATAAGAAGAAATTGGTCAAACTGATTATTTGAAAAGTCAATTGTGACAATGCAAGGGTTCCAACCCCATTTTTCAAGCCAAGGGATGTCCTTAAAGTCTAAGAAGAGGTTTGGCAAAGTCAAAGATCAAGAATCAAGAGGTTTTGAAGAACTTTCCATTTTTTGCATATGGCTTGTAATGAAAGTTTCCATTTGTGGCAAGTTTTGCCCTAATTTTCAAAGCTTTCTTTCATGATGAAGATGACTTCATTTGATTTTTGCTTGGGCATGAAAGTTATAGGGTATGATCCCCCATTTTCAGAAAGTACAAGAAATTGTTCATAGCCTTCATGGTTTGGAAGTTATGGTCTTTTGAAAATCACTTGTTTTTAGGGTTTTACCACATTTTCATGTTGGTACCATTTGCAAAAGCTTGTATACTTCAATTCCAAGCTATCCTATGGAAAAATTTGAGTCACCATATCATAATACATGGCATGAATGGTATTTGGCTCAAGAAAAAATCAGAAATCGTGCATGGACCAAATAGTTATTCCATAAAATGCAAAAGTGCATGATCATTCACAAAGCATGACTCCCATATCCAAGGGCCAGGATGGTTTCACCTATGGATCAAGGGCTGGATGAGAGTTGAACATGTGCAAGAAAAGAATGCATAACACGAGAGAATCACCACATCACAACTTTCTTGAAAAATTGCAAATTCCTCTCAATCTCATGACCCTCACGTGCATTTCACTCCTTTTTTTCATCAGGGAATACTGGCATTGTATATAAAGCAGCTAGGGTTTCATTTCATTCAGAGGCACCACCATTTCATCACTCCAAAGTTTTTGCACTTCAAGCATATCCCTTCGAATCTCATCACACACTCACTCTCTGCAAAAAACAATGGCATATTCATGATCAGTGAAGTGTAAGGAGTCAAGATCAACCACTCATTCAAGCTAATTCCCAGGATTTCACACCTTGCCATTTCAGTGCAGTTGGCTTCGAGTTCTTAGATCTAGCCATTTTCAAGGCTCTAGTTGCATTTATTTTGCAACTAGAGTGTATTTGGAGGGGATCTGCAGCTCCTCTTGGATTTTCTCAAGCTATTTCCAGATCTGTAAAGCTCAGGTTAGCTTCAAACTTTTAGATCCAAAAATGAAATTGATTATGCACATTGTAATCTACATGCTTCGCTGGTGATGGTGATCTATTTAGAATGAAAAATAAGTAAGAAATGAGCTTATTATGTTGAATTTCAGTTTGATGTGTGATTATGTTTGATTTCGATTTGGCTTATATGTTGATCTTTTTGAAAATCCAAGTGCATATTCTTGATCTACGTGTTTGGTTTATTTGATCTGGAGATTTTGGTGTATTTCTATGCATGCTTGTTCTTGCGTATGAATTTTCCGGTGACCGGAGCTAGGGCTCCGTCACCGGATTCTGGAAATCAATTGAAGAAGATGACTCCATGGCCTTTGGATTGTTTGATCTAGACGCTCCACAATGAGACAACGCATTAAAAGCCACCCTCCCTCTCACGTGTTTTTTTTATTTCGAAATTTATCTTTTTGTATGTGAATGCATGGTAGCATGTGTAGACCCTTGATCTGAGCCTTTCCTTTAGTTGACCTAGGGTATTGACTTTGAATCTGGAGCGTTGCTTTTGTTTACTTTGTGATAGTGTTCAGTGACCACTGGATCTGATTACCTTGTGATGACCTTGACTTGCATGAACCCTTGGATTGGATGACCTGTGACTTAGTTGACTTCACACATGCCTTTGGATGAGTAGACTTTTGTGTTGACTTTTGTTGAGAGCCCTTGGATGTGCATACCACAATTCTGTTGACTGAGCGCCGAGTGGGCTTTTACTGCTATTTACGCCCCCATATTTGTGAGCCCAATGGATTTTGAACTGATTTATCTTGCTGAATGCATCCCTCTCATGTTCCATTTTATTTTTATTTCATTTTTTATTTTCAGTTTGCTTTTTATTTCTTTTAAAATAGTTAGAAGTTCATAAAAATTCCAAAACAATTCATGAGTTTTATTTTGAGTTTTATTTAATTTTTTGTTATTTTTATTTTCCATTTATTTTTATTTTCCACGCTGGAATTAATTGTTGCTTTTATTAATTGTTCTCAATTCATTTTAAATACATGTTGACTTGTGAATTTCATATCTTGATCATCATTGGGAATTTTGAGTTGATTCTTTTTGAATTGGATTCATATTGAGATGTAGTTTGTTGGTGTTTTTTATACTGATTTTTAGAAGCTTGATTGATCATGTTTGGTCTTTAACTTGTGTGTGAAGTCTCATAACCCTAGTCCATGTTTAGGCATCCCTTTGACCTACCTTGCTTCTGATTTTTGAGCTTGTCCTTTTGAAATGTTAATATTAGGTGTTTGAGGAGCCTTTGTGCCAATTTGTGGAATTTTTGGATGAACTCTTGATTTAATGTGAATTTTCTTGTTTGCCTCTCTCTTTTTGCATCCTTTTTGGTCATATGCTTAGTCCTTAGGCTAGGAGGGCACTTGTGCCAACTCCCTTAGGTTGTTTAGAGATCTTTTAGGATGAGGATATCTCCCTGGTCTTTGATTGTTGTTGGTTATTTGAGAAGTTTTGATGTTGCTTGCCTTTGAAGTTTATTCACTTATGCACATGTTCACTTCACTCCTTATGCTTGTGATGATTATATTTGATCTTGTGTGATCCTTTCTCTGATATTTTGCATTGTTTGTGCACATTCTTGTGTTGATGTTGTTCTGGTCTTGAGATGTGTGAGGCTTGATAGGCTTGAATGATGTGAAGAATCTCATGTATGATCATCCTTTTCATAAGTGGTTCATGTTACCTTAAAATGCCATGTTTGCTCTACCTTTTCTTTGACCTTTGTTTAAGGCACTCTAGTATGTAGATGAGATGAATCATTTCGGGTTGTGGTGTTTGGAATTGATCATTTGCTTGTTTATGTCCCACTTGATCTTATTTGGTTTTGTCTTATCATACATGTTTAGTACTAACCATTTCAGGGGCTCATGGTAAGTGAAGTGTGGATGTTATCCACATTTCAAATCTTCATCTTTTATTTTATTTTGCTCTTATTGTGTAATTGTTGGTGTGCCTTATGCCACCTTGTGCTACAACTTCATCTTTTCCCCTTTAGAAACAGCTTATCTCCTTTATAGGAGTAAGTTGTATTCTAGTTCTTTATTTTCTTCCCTTCTTCTTTATTAGGATAGACTTCAAACCACACTAACCTTAGGATACAATTTTTGCATGACAACTTTAGGATTAGAATTTCCCCATTAGATTTTACCTTTAAGATCTTTGGTTCTCTTATCTTCTCATCTAAAAAAAAAACCATAAAAAGCATTTAATAAGGATTGAAGTGGTCTCATGTGCAATAGCCTTATTCCATGGGGAACTTGTAGTCTTCCCATCTTGGGATAGTACAAGCTTGTCTAGCATGATACACAAGTCTGATTATGAGACCACCTTCGTAAACAAAATCATAAAAAGACACTTCCTCACAAAAATTACAAAAACACTTAATAAATTCAACGAGTTAGTGAGCTTAGGCCCTAAACTCTGGAACCAAGTTTTGGGGATCTTCTCCTTACTTGAGTGTGCTTGTTCATTATTCCATCTTGGAATGTAGTAGCAAGTACACATTCCATGGAAAAGAGCTTGAGTTCACTTCCTTGTGCCACACTCATAAAAAACACCAAACAAACAATAATCGTCTTTCCTTTGGGAATTCTCTTCTCACCTCCTTCGCTCCGTCCGCGAACTTGCTCCTACTTGTCATTTTGCAAGACGGTAACGCACTCTTAGTCTGAGCCTGTAACACCTGAGCATTGACATAGGCAGTTCAAGCCTTAATTCATAATCAATCTTTTCCACCCCTAGTTAGGGGAACTACGATGACTCTGATCCTCATTGTCCAGATGAGGTACGTAGGCAGCGGGATAGGGCCCGTTCGAGCACACTCTTTTATTTTCCCTACATTTTCCCCCTTTCTTTTCTTTTCTTTTCCAGTTCCAGTCCTTCTTTTTGCAGCAGCTCTCATTTCTTCACCCTTTGAAACATTTTCTTTGCAAGCGTGGATCCCGTCGGGTACGGCGGGCGATCTAGGGTGCTAATACCTTCCCAGGTTGTAACCGACTCCCGAACTCAGTCTCTTTCGTTTGCAGGACCCGTGTCCTTCCTCTTCTTTCTTCTGGTCTGTGCAGCATTACCATTCCCGTTCCTTCAGGATAAAAATGCCTGGCTGGCGACTCTACCTCTTTCCGCACCACTTTCATGTTTGTACCAGGATGGAAATCCAGGGAGCGACAGATATGGATGCCGATTGACAGAAAATTAAATAATCTCTTACCATCGCAAGGATGATAATGCGACCCCAGCACTGGAACTAGGTCGATATGGATGCTGATTGACAGAAAATTAAATAATCGCTACCACCAAAAGGATGATAAGGCGACTCTAGCACTCGAACTAGGTTGATATGGATGCTGAGTGACAGAAAATTAAATAATCGCTTACCACCGCAAGGATGATAATGCGACCTTAGCACGCGAACTAGGTCGATATGGATGCTGAGTGACAGAAAATTAAATAACGATCCCCGCCGTCAAAGGGAAAACTGGGTGACTTAAAATTAAATAAATGATCTGGTTGAGGAATACCGGAAAAATGAGTAAAATTGCTTGGGGAACAAAAGGTTGAAGAAAATTATCCAATGGGGGACAACCATTGGAATTTGCCGAGTAGATGCCTGGAATCTTCGATCGATCATGAATCCTGACTTATGCATGTATGCTTGTTTTTTTAAGAGGTATTCCCTAATGATGGAAATACGATGCAAATGTTTATGCACTGAGAAGAAAGTTAAAATGTTAGGGATATGAAAAGCTGATTTATTTATGTATGCAAATGATGCGCATGCTGTAAATGATTGATGATGATGCACATGAGTGATTGGACTGATGAAAGGTGCCAGCTTGGTGAACTTTTGGTGTGGTAGTTGCCAATAATGATTGGACTTTGGGTGGTTGGAGGGTTTAATTCCTCGACACTCGATCTTCGACGATGTACGATCAGAAGATGGATCTAGATGCTCCAAGTTTCGTCACTTGCTGATGACTGAAGCGACTTAATTGACACATGAAAATTGCTTTGCTTTGAATGGTTGCCAACATCTGGAAAGATCTGCTTGTTCAGCTGGGGAGTAGAGATAGGTAGATTTGCTCCTTGTTTGCTTGCCCCTGTCTGTAGGGTGTTTGAAAGAATTCTGGTGGAGAAGCTTTGACAGTGACCAAGACATGATATGCCCCTGTATCTGGATTTGGTAGGCGTCTGCCCCTGATTGAGCTTTTGAAGATTATTTTCCCCTGAATGAGCTGTTAAAGATGTTTTTCCCCTGATTGAGCTGTTGAAGATGATCTTCCCCTGATTGGGCAATTGAGAATAAGTTTGCCCCTGATTGAGCTGATTTTGAAGAAGTATTGATTCAAGTTCCTATTTTGATTTCCCCTTGTTGGGATTGCACTGATGTCCATCACTGATTTGCAATTAAATTGTTTATACACAAATGGTAGTGTTAATGCAACGTTCATGTAAGTTTTGAAAAATTCAATTTATTTGAATGCTGTGAAAGTGTGACGAGTGGACCGTTAGTCCAAACGTTGTGCTGATTTAGAAAGTGCGTGAAAGATGCAGTAAGAAGAATGTGCTATCAAGATTGAAGAATAAAAAATATATGGGAGTCAGTTTACGCAACTTTGTTGGTAGCATGCTTTCAGAATAAACTGTGCCTCAATTAGGACTTTGGAGGGTTGTAACATGGTCTGGTTAATGGTTTGAGAAACAAAGGACATAAGGAGCAAAGTTTGATTTGTACCCACCCATCTTCGTGATGTTCTCCAGTCCAACGTTCAGTTAACTCTACACAAGCATTTACTTTGACGTTGCAAGAGTGAAGATGAAGCTTTGAGGTTCGCTTGGAAGTGGCAGTCATCTTATTTTGCTGGTAACCTTTTGATTCTTGATTTGGTGGTCACTGATATTTATTTTGCTTTTGATGAGGATCTGAGCTCCTCTTTTGCTTCATTTTTTTTCTTTTTTCTCTTTTTTTGTTGACTAAGTCTCCCTTTGGGTGCTCAACTTAGTGTTTTTCTCTGATTTTTTGTTGTTGTTGTATTTAGTTGAATGTTGTGATTGCCAAGTCATTTGTTGATGGTCCTCTGACGGGATGTCTCATCTTGAGATTCAAAGGTGTAGTCAGGTTAACTGAACACTACTCTGCCCAGGGTTAAGCGTAAGGGTTTGTATCCGAAAGAAACTCCTACTTCTAGGCTCGAAGTGGTTGACTAGGGATTAACTACTTATCTCTCCAGTGTTTGGGGATTTGAAAAATGTATGTTTATCATTGACAAGGTTTTATCCGAAAGCATACTGACCGGAAAATAGCAAGTGTACTATTTTTACCGATGTAGTAATAGAAGGGATTAACCCCAAATATCGATCACAAGGACTGCGTATTAAAATAAGTTCTTCGTGATTAATTTCAATTGGACAAAACTCATGGTTTGAGATTAAATTATATAAATTGAACAGAATAAAACGTAAATTTAAAACAAATAATTTCACTTATATGAAAGTAATGCCAGGTATGGTGTATGATTCGCAATGCAATGACTCATAAGTTCCTTAATTTTAGAGATATGCTTTAGAACGTGTCTTTCCTAAGTTTATAATGTTTTTCCAAAATTCCTTTAAAGAAAAACCTTTGGTATTCTTCATAGACCACGATTCCTCAGAGGTCGAAGAAGAATATCAAGCAATAATTCTGACATAAAAAAGGTTCTCATAAAAATATCCCAATTCCTCAGTAATATTTTTTACGATAAAATTATGCAACAATGTTAGAATGGTTGGTCAGACCAAATCCTAACCACGATCAGTTATCTTATTTTCCAATACCGATAAAGCATTAAGGACGTTGCGATAAAATAAAGAAACGAAACTAAAAACATAATTCCAAATTGAAGAATTCAACAAGTCATTACAAAACGCAAATCAGGGACACCCCCTGGCATTGGGGGGTTTAGCCACTCATGTTCAAACTAGAAATAAAAACAGAGTAAGCAAATTTAGACATTACAATTAACGTTGGATTAGTCGGATCGTCAATTGCTTCCGCTCTTGATCAATCTTTCTTCTCCAGTGTTCGTTCTCTCCAAAAATCCCCAATTCAAAAGTGTCCTCTTCACAGTCATCATGGGCAAATATAAATCAGTCTTCAAAAAGCACCGCGAAATATCCGGAATACCCTTGAAGCAGCAAAACATAAAATTCCCTCTGGTCTTCACAACACGGGCCGTGTTGTGCAACACGGGTGGCCGTGTTGTGCCTCTGGTTCACTACCAAACAACATTCTTTCCAGCTGCCATGACACGGGCCGTGTTGTACAACACGGGTGCCCGTGTCACACCCCTGTCTTCTTCTTTTCTGAGCAGAATCTTTGTTTCTTCTGGTCTTTACAACACGGGTCGTGTTGTACAACACTGGCACCCGTGTTGTGTCTCTGAACTCTCATTTTCTATCAGTTTTTAAAAGCTTGGACCATCTTTCGGACGCCTCGAACAACCGATTACATATTTACCTGAAACACCACAAAGAAACAACCACATAACCCATTTCACTGATAAAAACAAAGTAAAAACGATAAACACTGACTTGCACGCAATAATGAGACAACTAAGACAAAACATGAACGAGACACTACAAACAAAATGAAAATAGACTCAAAAGACGCTGAAAACCGGCTTGAATATTACCACTAAATATCACTGATCAAACTCCCCCAAACTTGAATTCTTGCTTGCCCTCAAGCAAAAATCCTGCATTTACACCTTAAAACTAGCAATATGAATTATGATACTCATACGTGGATCCTTCATTCCAATTCACCCAATGAGTTCTTTTTGTACTTTTCTCTCAGTATAGATATCACACAAACACTACACCGTGGAAAGCCACGGATCCGAATCTCCCTTTTCGGTAACCTCTCCGACTATGCTTCGTGCTTAGGTCTTATTTTTTTCGATTTTCAACCCTTTTCATTCGGACAATCACTTTTAAGGCTTTTAATGATTTTCATTATGTGTACAAGATTGATTCCTCTTTTTATCGTTGGCACCGATTTTTCTGTCCCTTCGGGAAACATTTATGTTCAACCGCCGTTAGGTTGAATAACCTTGTGAGGGTTACCCAACTTAGAAGGATCGATCGTTCTAATGTTTTTATTCATTTTTTTTTTCTCGGTGCCTTGAAGCTTTTTCTTTTTGGATCAACTTTGCACACACAATTATTATAGATAAAGCCAGATATATCAATATAAACTACTTCGGGTTTACTTCTCAAATCAAAGCACCATGGCACGAATCTACATGTCGAACTCGTTCCTAATTCCGAAGACTCGGTGTGCTTATGTAGTACCTATACATCAAAATTTTCCATATTTTCTCATCGGGATTCTTTTTCACTCGCATCCTATATACTTTCTCATAATTCACATGCAACACACAACAGGTTAACTTAGGGGTGTTTTTACAGATAACATAAAGCTATAATCTTCAAGCCGACACTACGATACTATTAAAAATAAACAAAGATTAACATAAAACAAACGAAAACATAAAAACTAAACCCCCCCACACTTGAACTCAACAGTGTCCTCACTGTTGAAGAACCAATGTCGGAGGGGACTCACAACTATCACTCTTCGGGAGGAAATCCATGAAGCTTCATCTGCTGCATCCATGCATGCAGCTCATCGATTAAGTCCCCTTGTCGGGTCTGCTCTCTGATCATTTCATCCCACTGGTCCTTGTACATGTTCCACTGACCGGTTGCTTGGTTAGATGAACCACCAGCAGTTTGCACCGGGACCTCTTCAGCTTGGTTCCCTGCATCCTCCTCATCTGAAAAATACTCATCAAACTGATCGGAACCACCCAGCATGGGGTCCTCATACATCCAGTTAGCTCTATTATCTATAGTAATCATATTAGGTGCAGGCAACGAAATCAAATGCTTGTTACGAGACATCACAACATAATAATTATGAGCAGTTTTAATCATACCTTGGTTGACCAATGTTTCAAGATCAATTTTTGTCTTACCTGCCACTGCAGGCACTTCAAGCAACCTCTCATTATACCCCAGATGCTGAGCAATCTGTGTAATCATCCCTCCAACAGAAATCTCACCCGAGGCAGCATTGGCTACCCGCTTCAGGTGGTCTGCTGCGAAAGCCGCAACATTAATCAGCTCATTGTTTGCCATTCCATACAGGAAGTATAACTCTCGCAGAGTTGCGACTCCTGTGCTATCGCCTCGGCAGAAAAGGGTATAAGCTAACCCTTTTTGAGCGTACCAGAAGGACGGGTTATGGATGCATGAGGCTTTTGCAGCAGACGCGGCATACTCGGTGTTGTCGGTGATATCCTTCCAGAATGATCCTGCGTCGAATGTACTTGGCGGTGCACCAGGCCCATAAACTGGGAGATCTAAAATCTTCCCCAGATCAGCCACCGACATCACATGATCATTGTCAAAAAGGAGGAACTTCAGAGTACCGAAATACTCAGTGTCGGATCCAGTCCAGGTATGCTTGAGCTGAAACTGTAAAGAACTCAAAAATTCCAAGGTTATGCGCTCAAAAGTTGGCGCTTCATATTGCATGAAATTTAACATCCCGATACTGTGAAACATTCTATGGACTTCAAATTTGAGCCCTAGATTTTCAAGAGTTTCGTTGCACATGTACCGGGCCGGTATCAACTTACGCCTTACCAACTTGGCATACTTGGCTTGATGCTCGGGGTCTTCGAACAAAATGCCATGAGCATTCGGCATCCGGTGTGCTCTCTTGCGAGGACGAGAAGATTCAGCAACATTCTTACCGGTATCCCTTCTAGGAGGCATTTTTCCAACCTGCACAAATGAAACACACGAAAAAATTTTGAAAGATTAGCGGAATCGGTCACCGTAGAAGTGACAAGAAAGTGATGGGGAACAATTTTCGTGAACGGAGCAGTAGGTTTCGGTGAGTGGGTGCTTGAGAAAATGGAGGATTTGTGAGGTATAACAATGGTGCTAGGGTTTTTAGAGAGAAATGAGGTTGGGGAAGATGAAAGAAAAGAGATAATTGCTAGGTTAATGAGCCTTTAATTAAAAATTATGAAAATAAACACGTGGGGCCCACAGAAAAAATTGGGAAACTAAAAAAAATTTGAATTTTAAGATTCCCGCATGAGCAACACGGGTCGTGTTGCACAACACGGGCACCCGTGTTGCACCCCTGGATAGTCCAATTTATCAGCTCAAAATTCATCTCAAACAGCACTTGCAACACGGGCCGTGTTGCACAACACGGGTGGCCGTGTTGCATCCCTGGAATCCATCTCAAAATGCCTGGAATCAAACACATCTCCAGACATTGCAACACGGGCCGTGTTGCACAACACGGGTGGCCGTGTTGCATCCCTGGAATCCCTCAAATCTTCACAAAAACAAACATCTTTCTGCACCATGCAACACGGGCCGTGTTGCACAACACGGGTGGCCGTGTTGCACCTCTGATTTTCCGTTTTTCTGGCTTTTCTGATCTTCCTACTAAGACTTCAAACCTCATTCATTCCTTCTTAAAGTCAGTGATAAACAAAACCTACAAAACAGAAACAAACAAAAGTAAGACTGAAAAACTCGTGGGTTGCCTCCCACGTAGCGCTGCGTTTAACGTCGCATGGCTCGACGGTCCGTCGTACTACTGGGTAAGACGAGTGACATGCACATCACTAGTGGTCTGGCCTTTGAAATAATGCTTTAATCTCTGCCCGTTCACTTTGAAAATATCTCCGTTGGTCTGATTTTTAATCTCAACAGCTCCGTGAGGAAATACCTTGTGAACAACAAAAGGTCCCGACCATTTAGACCTTAATTTGCCTGGGAATAGCTTCAGCCTTGAATTGTACAGAAGGACCATTTGTCCCTCCCAAAACTCTTTTCTTTGAATCCTTTTATCATGCCATTTTTTCGTTTGCTCTTTGTATACTTTGGCATTCTCATATGCCCGATTCCTGAATTCTTCTAACTCATGAAGTTGAAGAATCCTCGAACTTCCAGCTTTTGACAAATCCATATTAAGATACTTGGATGCCCAAAAAGCTTTATGTTCAAGTTCCAAAGGTAAGTGACATGCCTTTCCGTAAACCAGTTGATATGGTGACATACCGATAGGCGTTTTGAAAGCCGTTCGGTACGCCCATAAAGCGTCATCCAGCTTAAGAGACCAATCCTTCCTGGAAGAATTCACTGTCTTTTCCAAGATTTGTTTCAGTTGTCTATTGGATACCTCAACTTGGCCGCTCGTTTGTGGGTGGTAAGGAGTAGCTATCCGGTGTCTAACATTGTACTTTTGCAGCAGCTTCTCCATAAGGTGATTCAAGAAATGTGTCCCTTCGTCGCTTATTAACGCTCTCGGGACACCGAACCTTGCGAAGATGTTCTCTTTTAGGAATCTTACCACAACCTTAGCATCATTGGTGGGTAATGCAACAGCTTCCACCCATTTGGACACATAATCCACAGCCACCAAAATATAGTTTTTTTCCGAACGACGGTGGAAACGGCCCCATGAAGTCTATCCCCCATACATCAAATAACTCAACCTCGAGCATAGAGTTTTGGGCATCTGGTTTCTTTTTGATATATCCCCAGTCCTCTGACATCTGTCACACTCTTTCACTACCTCTTGCGCATCCTTAAATAAAGATAGCCAATAAAGTCCTGATTGTAGGACTTTAGCAGTTGTTCGATCACCACTGAAATGTCCCCCATACTCAGAGTCGTGACATGCTTTCAGCACATCTTTTTGTTCTTCTTCAGGTACACATCTTCTCACAAGGCCGTCCACCCCTCTTTTGTAGAGAAACGGATCGTCCCATAAATAAAACCTGCAATCATGAACAAACTTTTTTTTCTTGTTAGAATCAAAATCGTCGGGTATAATACTGCCAACGAGATAGTTTGCATATTCTGCAAACCAAGGCACCCCTATAACATCTAGGATATGTTCGTCAGCGAACTCATCCTTTATAGGGCGTTGCTCTTCCGTCTCCTCAATTGGTGACATTCGAGAAAGATGATCTGCAACAGTGTTTTCACACCCTTTCTTGTCACGGATCTCCACATCAAATTCCTGGAGGAGTAATATCCACCTCAACAACCTGGGCTTTGAATCCTGCTTAGCAAAAAGATATTTCAAAGCAGCATGGTCAGTATAAACAATCACTTTTGAACCCAACAGATATTGCCTGAATTTATCGAGGGCATACACAACTGCTAACAACTCCTTCTCGGTAGTTGCATAGTTTATCTGTGCAGGGTTCAGAACATGACTAGCATAGTAAATCACATGAAGCAATTTTCCTCTCCGCTGTCCAAGAACAGCCCTCACCGCAATGTCACTAGCATCGCACATAATCTCAAAGGGTAGGGACCAATCAGGGGCAATAACAATAGGTGCAGACACTAATTCTTTTTTTAGTGTTTCAAAAGCGTCGCTGCATTCCTTATTGAAAACGAAAGCCTTATCTTTAACCAACAGAGTAGTTAAAGGTTTGGCTATCTTCGAGAAATCTCTTATAAACCTGCGGTAAAATCCCGCATGTCCCAAAAAACTTCTTATCCCCTTTTCGTTGATTGGCGGAGGTAACTTAGAGATCACTTCCACTTTGGCTTGATCAACTTCGATCCCTTTTTGTGAGATCTTGTGACCAAGAACAATGCCTTCTTTCACCATGAAATGGCATTTTTCCCAGTTCAATATTAAGTTGCTTTCTTGACATCGCTGCAAAACAAGTGAAAGGTTAGATAAACAATGATCAAATGAGGATCCGAACACGGAAAAATCGTCCATGAACACCTCCATATGTTTTTCCAGCATATCCGCAAAAATGGAAGTCATGCATCTTTGGAATGTAGCGGGGGCATTACATAGCCCAAATGGCATCCTTCTATAAGCAAAAATGCCATAGGGGCATGTAAACGCCGTTTTCTCTTGGTCTTCCGGTGCAACAGCGATTTGATTGTACCCGGAGTAGCCATCAAGAAAACAATAGTACTCATGTCCCGCTAGTCTTTCCAGCATTTGGTCAATGAATGGCAACGTAAAATGGTCCTTTCTCGTAGCCAAATTCAATCTTCTATAATCGATGCACACTCTCCACCCAGTAACGGTTCTAGTAGGAATTAACTCATTTTTTTCATTTGTTATAACAGTTGTTCCCCCCTTTTTGGGCACCACATGCACCGGACTCACCCAAGCACTATCGGATATAGGGTAAATCAATCCCGCATCCAATAGCTTAACAAATTCTTTTCGCACTACTTCCTTCATCACCGGATTCAATCTCCTTTGTGGTTGCACAACCGGTTTGTGATCTTCTTCCATCAGTATTTTATGCATACACACTGTGGGACTTATACCCTTTAGGTCTTCAATCTTCCACCCAATAGCTCCCTTGAATTTTTTAAGAACTTCGATTAACTTGCCTTCTTGCATGTCTTTCAAATTAGCGCTAATAATAGCGGGACATTTTTCTTCCGTGTCAAGAAAGACATATTTAAGATTCTCGGGAAGTTGCTTCAATTCGGATATTTTTGGGTTGTCTTTGCCTTCATCAACCGTTGTAGGCTGTCGCAACTCTTCCCACCGGTGCATTCTAATTCTTTTAAAGATAGGTTGATTTTCAAGCATCGCAACCACTTCCATATCTTTATCTCCAACTTCCTTATCACCCTCAAAAATGGACATACTCAACACCTTCTCTAAAGGTAACTTGGACACACTTTCTAAATACTCACTAGCTTCCATTTGGTCTAACACTTGTATGTTACTACTAGTGCCCACATCATCTTTGTACTTTAAAGTGTTCCTAACATCAATTTTTAACTCTTCATCATACACCTTCATCGTTAGTGTTCCACCTTCCATGTCTATCATTACTCTCCCGGTTTCTAGGAAAGGTCTTCCCAAAATCAAGGGAATTTCTTCATCTTCTGGCATTTCAAGGATCACAAAGTCAACCGGGAACACAAATTTGTCCACTCTAACCAATACATCATGGACAACTCCATACGGTCGCTTCACAGAATGGTCCGCGAATTGGAGAGTCATCCTAGTGTCTTGTACAGCACCAATACCTAACTTTTTGTAGATAGATAAAGGCATTAAACTGATGCTCGCTCCCAAGTCGATGAGAGCTCTCTTGAACGATCGGTCACCAATAGTGCAAGGAATGGTGACAACTCCTCTATCTTTTTTCTTCACCGGAATCTTTAATCCCTGCAAAATAGCACTACAAGTTTCGGTTAGAATAATAGGTTCAGCTCCCATAGTCCTCTTTTTAGCAATTATATCTTTCATGAATTTGGCATAAGTGGGCATTTGTTCAAGAGCTTCAAGCAATGGGATATTCAATTCCAGCTTTTTGAACAAGTCAAGAAATTTTTCAAAATTCTTCTCTTGCTGCCCTTTCTTCTTGTTTCTTGTAGGATACGGAAGTTTGACCACCGGTTTTGGTTCAACCGCTTTTTCTTTGATGACCGGTGTTGGGGTAACTTCTTTGTCGTTGTCAACTTCTTCATTTTCTTTGATTTCAAGCTCAACCTCAATCAATTGACTTTCAACTTCAGAATTTTCTTGAACCTCTTCACTAACTTTACCTCTTCGCGTTGTGACTGCATTTACTTTATGATTATCTCTAGGATTTGTTACAGTAGCACTAGGAAGAGTCCCAGGAGCGTTTGGGATAGCAAGGTGTTGAGCAATTTGGCTCATTTGCACCTCAAGATTCTTTATAGAGGCTCCAGTGTTCTTGAAATTACTTCTTGTTTCTTCTTGAAATTGGCAATTGTGAGCTGCCATCTTTTCAATGGCAATCTCCCAATCAGCTTTTCTTGACACTAGAGGCTGATAAGGTTGTTGCTGGGGCTGATACTGTTGTTGGCCTTGAACCGGTTTTTGGATGTTCCCTTGATGATCTTTCCAAGAGAAATTTGGGTGATTTTTCCACCCCGGATTATATGTGTTGGCATAAGGATTGTTCTGCCTCAACATATTAATCTGCTCAACCTGCTCTTGAGTTGCCAAACAGTGCATGGCAAAGTGAGGACCACAACATATCTCGCAAATCACCGCTTGAACGGGTTCAACCTGAGCAACTGTGTGAGTTCCCAGATTCATCTTCTTTAACCTTCTTTCAACTTCTGCGGCAATTTGATCTTCCATTTCTACAACCTGTTCTGTTAGCTTAAGATCGATTTTCCCGTCTGGTTGACTCACGGTGCGATCATATAACTCAAGGTGTTCATTGGCAGCAATAGCTTCTATCATTCTTTTAATACCTGTGGCTGTTGAAAAGTTTGTTGAGCCACCTGCAGCAGTATCAATCAGTTGCTTTGTCTTGAGTCGCAACCCATTCACAAAGTTTTGCATTTGCTCTGTTGCGTCCATGTTATGAGTAGGACACGAAGTCAAACACCTTTTGAATCTTTTATAAGCATCTCCAAGTGATTCACCCTCTTTTTGTTTAAAATTGACTATATCATATCTTTTCCGGATGAACACTGAAGCAGGAAAGTATTCGTTTAGGAAGGTTGTTTCCATCTCTTGCCATGTTGTGATACTTGCTGCGGGAAGAGAATAGAACCACTCTTCAGCATCGTCAGTAAGAGTGAATGGGAACATCACCAGACGTTTTGCCTCCTCTGAATGACCTTCGATCTTCAAAGAAGTGGTAGTAGTAAGAAATCTCTGAAGATGCTTATTTGCATCCTCATTAATTCTCCCGGAGAAAGGCTTGCTCTCTAACTGGCGGATAGTAGATGGATGCAACTGGAAGTGTGCTACATTCACCGGTTGATTAACAATCGTCATCCTGTTAGGTTGAGCATTTGCCCCTCCGTAATCACCTAAGAGCCTCTCTGCAGCAGGTTGATTTCCTGCCATGTCGTTGAATTCAGGGTCAGTTTCTCTGTTTGAATCAGAGTCACTGTGCTCCGAGTGAACGGAAATATAGTCCTCAGTTTCCTGATACGGGACACTTGAACTAGTCTTAGCCAGACTATCAATTCTTGCCTTGCGGCGTCTCTCGTGCAAAGCTCTTTCTGGTTCTGTGTCAAAATAAAATTTAGCTGAGGCCTGACCTCGCATAAACAGTTAGACACGAGTTAGAAAACAAAATTTCAATAACAATAAAATGATATACAGAGAGTAAAGTAAAATTTTAGTCGCAGAGCAACAAAATTCCAATTGATATAACACAAACAACTTAATTCTTTGGCAGTCCCCGGCAACGGCGCCAAAAACTTGACCGGAAAATAGCAAGTGTACTATTTTTACCGATGTAGTAATAGAAGGGATTAACCCCAAATATCGATCACAAGGACTGCGTATTAAAATAAGTTCTTCGTGATTAATTTCAATTGGACAAAACTCATGGTTTGAGATTAAATTATATAAATTGAACAGAATAAAACGTAAATTTAAAACAAATAATTTCACTTATATGAAAGTAATGCCAGGTATGGTGTATGATTCGCAATGCAATGACTCATAAGTTCCTTAATTTTAGAGATATGCTTTAGAACGTGTCTTTCCTAAGTTTATAATGTTTTTCCAAAATTCCTTTAAAGAAAAACCTTTGGTATTCTTCATAGACCACGATTCCTCAGAGGTCGAAGAAGAATATCAAGCAATAATTCTGACATAAAAAAGGTTCTCATAAAAATATCCCAATTCCTCGGTAATATTTTTTACGATAAAATTATGCAACAAGGTTAGAATGGTTGGTCAGACCAAATCCTAACCACGATCAGTTATCTTATTTTCCAATACCGATAAAGCATTAAGGACGTTGCGATAAAATAAAGAAACGAAACTAAAAACATAATTCCAAATTGAAGAATTCAACAAGTCATTACAAAACGCAAATCAGAGACACCCCCCTGGCATTGGGGGGTTTAGCCACTCATGTTCAAACTAGAAATAAAAACAGAGTAAGCAAATTTAGACATTACAATTAACGTTGGATTAGTCGGATCGTCAATTGCTTCCGCTCTTGATCAATCTTTCTTCTCCAGTGTTCGTTCTCTCCAAAAATCCCCAATTCAAAAGTGTCCTCTTCACAGTCATCATGGGCAAATATAAATCAGTCTTCAAAAAGCACCGCGAAATGTCCGGAATACCCTTGAAGCAGCAAAACATAAAATTCCCTCTGGTCTTCACAACACGGGCCGTGTTGTGCAACACGGGTGGCCGTGTTGTGCAACACGGGTGGCCGTGTTGTGCCTCTGGTTCACTACCAAACAACATTATTTCCAGCTGCCATGACACGGGCCGTGTTGTACAACACGGGTGCCCGTGTCACACCCCTGTCTTCTTCTTTTCTGAGCAGAATCTTTGTTTCTTCTGGTCTTTACAACACGGGCCGTGTTGTACAACACTGGCACCCGTGTTGTGTCTCTGAACTCTCATTTTCTATCAGTTTTTAAAAGCTTGGACCATCTTTCGGACGCCTCGAACAACCGATTACATATTTACCTGAAACACCACAAAGAAACAACCACATAACCCATTCCACTGATAAAAACAAAGTAAAAACGATAAACACTGACTTGCACGCAATAATGAGACAACTAAGACAAAACATGAACGAGACACTACAAACAAAATGAAAATAGACTCAAAAGACGCTGAAAACCGGCTTGAATATTACCACTAAATATCACTGATCACATACCATAACAGTTATGGGTATTTCGTTTTCATCATCCTCCCTCAAATATTTGCTAAAGTGAAGTGAGGGAAATATTTTTGTGATTTTTGTGATAAATGATAAATAATGAGCGAATGTGAATAGACTAATTCAAAACATGCATAAACATAATATTAACAAAACCAAGTACAATAACCCCTTCAAAAACTTTCACTTGCGGGCCCCGTGCAACGACATTAGATTGTTCTAAACATTCAGATTCTTTTGAGTGAAGGTGAGATCCTTAGAGTCGATCAAGTCTTGAACCTTGTGCTTGAAAGCCTTGCAGTTCTCGATTGTGTGACCTAAAGCGCCTTTGTGATACTCGCAGCGAGCATTAACATCATAATTTCGGGAGGTACCAGCCTGAGGTGGCATATCCCTCAAAGTAAGAGATCCCTCAGTCATCAGCCCATTAAAGATTTCTCCATATGACATAGGCAGTGGATCAAAACTTCTTTCAGGCCTCCTCTGTTGATTAGGTTGACGTTGTTGAGGAGCATGTTGTCGTTGTTGACCAGGCTGTTGTGGATAAGCCGATTGCTGATACGGAACAGGTGCAACATTAGCAATTAGAGGATATGGACGTGGTTGGTAAGACATCTGAGTTAGAAATGGAGCTTGAATAGCTTGCTGATAAGGCATTAGAGGAACAGGCTGATAAGACACAACCATTCTAGCTAAGGCTTGTATGGCCTCATAAATCTGGTCGATCTTGCTTTTGACAGAGTCTATCTCTTCCCTCATAGCAGCTTGCTCTTGTTGAATCTGATCCATCAGTCTTCTGGTGTTGGCTCGAGTTAAATGCGGGCGTTTGGAAAGATACGTGCGTCGGGAAAACCAGTTTGATTTACTGAAGATGAAGTTTACAGCTCTGGAATGAAATGCAATATGAGCAAGTAATGCAAATGAAATTAATATGCATATGGATGCAATGCAAGATCCAGGATCATGAGTATAATCTGCTCTGAGGTGAACCAAAGTAACGAGTAAATAATCGGTATCTCTGATAAAAGTAACCTTAACAGGTAGGCTCTTAAAGGATTGTTCTAGATTCTTTTACCCGTAAAACCACTCATAGGATAGTTTCTATGGTTATGGATAAGATACTCAATGTCACAGACGCTAATCATAATAACGTCCTGCCACAGGCTAGCTGTATTATGAAGATAATAACGATAGGGTTTACCTTGAGTGGAGTTCTCATGTTAGCCGTATGAGGAGCGGGTCCTCGAAGACTAACACTACGCAACTGCCAACATTAAAACCGGTTCTAAAAGTGGGTCCCAGAGTCACAGCCCTTTCATGAATCAAGTCATGCGACATACTAGCTGCGTTATGACGAGATCTACGGATATGTCTAATCTATGGGGGGAGCTTTCATGCTAGGCTTGCAAGGAGCGAGTCCTTGGAGACTAACACTAATAACTACCAATTATAAACTAGGTGTTCCCTCTTCTTTTTCGAAAACTCAGATGTCATCCCAGGATCCAGCAAACAAGTATGATAATGATCATAATAAGAAGAGCGAATAAACAAGCATAAATAAAAAAAGCGCGAAGAAAACAGATAGGCAAAGTCAACATTGATCGCAAAGTAAACTAAGTTAGGCTTGACTCTCTAGATGTCCCCAGCAGAGTCGCCATCTGTCGCACCTCGAAAAATACGACTTTGCAATAAAAAATACCGTGGATAAAAATTAAACAACAGAGTCGCCACCGAACTTATTTTATTCCAATTAAGGAAAAGGAAAATATCGAGAAACATTTTTTTGAAAACGGATAGAACAAGGTCTTTGAAACCAGATTCTAGGTTCGGGAATCGATTCCATAAGGGGAAGGTATTAGCTCCCCTTACGTATGTTGTACTCAACGGGAACCTCTTAGTTTAACTTGCGATTTAATGTTGACTTATGCTTTCTGTTTTCTCCGAATAATAAAAGGTAAATACGAACGATTCTAATATAAGGTTAATATGGGAAATGGGTTGTTTTGTTACTAGGGTGCTCGACAAGGAGTAACATCCGTGTGCCTACATATTCCCTTGTGCAATGGGAAAGTCAGAGCCTCGTAGTTCGTGGTACTAAGGTTGGTTGGTTTGTTTTAATGAACGATTATTTAGACCGCATTCTAACTGCTAAGCATTGGCTTGTCTGCTCGCGATAGGAGGCGGAAGCGCTAGCTTGTTTGCGAGATAGATAGGATTTAAACGATGTTTGTTTGGAAAAATGTTTGATTCGAATAGTGTTTTAGGAAGGAAAGGTCGAATGAACCACGTCCCGTGGAGCGAGCCTCAGGAGCGTTCATTCAAGAATTCGAGGAATGTTAGACTCTAGAATTCAATTCTTTCATTATTTGATGTGTGTATTAAGCGTTTTAATTACGTAAGGTCGAATGAACCATGTCTCGTGGGGAGAGCCTCATGAGCGTTCATTCAAGAATTCGAGGAATGCTAGACTCTAGAATTCAATTCTTCCGTTATTTAATTATGAAAAGATTTTGAATATTCGAGTTGAAAGAAGTTTGATGGAGAGGCACGGTGCACTCGACTTACATGGTTTGTGAATAAATTAAAGCGATAAAATTGCAGAAAATAAATTAAAGGCAACTATTCGGAGGCGTTGGACCTTTTAATCGGATACGTTGAAATATCGTTCGTTAACTTCCTTAGAACCGATTTAAAGTTAAAATCGTTCTACGAGGAGTCGAGCACTTTGTGTTAGAATGCGATAAAATAAGTAAACTAAATTGGCTAAATTAAATTGCGGAAATTAAATCGGAATAGAATAACAAATGCAAAATAATAAATTAATTTGATAATATGGAGAATAATTGAAATAATACAATAAATAAACTAAACTAAATTAAATGGCCTCATATTGATTAAATTTTACGACTTAATGAAATCAAAAATAATTTAACTGTTTAATATATCATCGGCCCGAAAATAAATAAAGCAAGTTAAAAGAAAAACTAAAATAAAGTTAAGATAATTGTGACACACAAAGAACCTTTATTTAACAAATTAGAATGAAAATCTAAAAAAAAAAACAAAGTAAATTAAAGATGGCAGGGTGAACATGGGTCGCTGGTTAGGGTCAATTTAGCAGGTAAATGGATCAATCATGGCTCTAAAGCCTAGCATGCTACAAAAGATAATTAAATAAATTAAAACTAAATAAAACATGAATATATGAGGGTTCGGGTGCTGGTGTAGAGTGTAGATAGAAATCAAATGGGCTGAAACAAACCGGTTCACCAAAAACACAATATAATAAATAAAAATAAAGAAAAGAAAAGTAAAAAAACAACGAAATATAAAAACGTTTATAACAATCTGAAAACACAGATCCTTCATCATTTTCACCTTTTTTCCAAAAGAAGAAATGACGACTCTCTCCAAACCCTCTTTGACTCGCGCTCAGGTTCTGCGATCACGACTCAATTTCCCCTCACTCGCGATGCCTCTCTCGTTGCTCTCGGTATTGCGTTTTCGAGCTCACAGAGGTTCTCTCTCACTTTCGGTTATCTCCCTTGGATTTTCACGGTGATTTTCTCACGATGGTTTTGAATCGTGTTTCGTTGTTTACACACGGTGGTCGCGATTTGTGTCTCGGCGGTGGTTAAGGGTTGTTTAGGCCGGCGTTCGTTCGGATGCGTTTCCGGTGGTTATGGCCGAAGGGATGGCCTCAGAGGTGCGATTCTGGGTTTTAGTGAGGGTTTCGGAGATGGTGATGCGTGGTGGAGGGTGTTTGTTTCGGTGGTGTGTTTATGTTTAGAACGTTTTTATTATGCGTGGGTGAAGTGGTGGCGGAAGTCTGCGTTTTCTGCGGTTCTAGCGGTTGCAGATCTGATTTTCGGAGGTTGAGGGATGTTTGATGATGGATTCAGCGGTGGTCTTTTTCTGCGTTTTTTTATTTCTTTTGCAGGTTTTGGTAAATAGGGATGAGGTTTATGGTGTTGTTGATTTGTGAAGAAAAATAGAAGAGTTTTGTGGAGATTGACAGAGTTTTGGTTTATTTTTTCTGGTGACTGAAACTTGTTTTATTTTGTGCTGGTTTTGCAGAGTTTTTAGAGGTATATTTCAAGCTTCTTTTTTTAGTGAGAATGAGGCTGATTTATAGCGGGAATAAAAGGGTATTTTGGGGAAATATTGAAAGGATAAGATTAGAGAATAGGATGAATGAATTATAGACTGTGTTTTTAGTGGAATGAAGGTTGAAGATGATGTGCAAATTTGATGTGCTACTAGCGTGAAAAGTGGCTGGAGTGACTGTGTTGCTGTGAATTGAGGAGCATGTGCGTTTGGAGTCTGTGGTGGAATAAATTTGCTGTGAAGTAATACTGAATAAAGGTTATGGATAAGTGGTAATTGTTTTTTTTAAATAATAATAATAAGAATAATAATAATTATAATAATAATAATAATAAAATAATTCTGAAAAAAAAAGAAAAAAAAAGTGATAACTATAATAATAATGAGTGATTGAAATAATATAATAAAAAGTTAATGATAACAATAATGGTTATAAAAAATGGTATTGAGATGGAAAAATAAAAATAATGGTAAGGAAAATAAAATTGGTTTGAAAATGGGTATGAATAATAATGGATTTGAAATTATGAAATTTTGGATAATAACATAAAAATAAAATTGGATGATAGAATTTAAAAGAAAACAATTTGATTATAGAACCAAATATTGAGGAAATGAATATAAAATGATTTTCTTGGGAAATAGAAATAAATGGATAATGATCATGTAAAGTGATAGTCGGATAACCAGCCTCGCTCAAAGAAAATATATTTTTTTAACGCACACACTCGACTTTTAAATCTGATTTCTCGTACAAATCCCGAGCTTGAAAAAAATGACATATTTTTGGATCTTTTTTTAATACGGTTGGATAGAAAAAAAAGGTATATATTTTTGATTTTTTGAAATAATGGTTAGACAGTAAAATAAAATGGTGCGGGTAGGACAAATTTGGATTTTTTTAATGAGAGCATACACATGCAATACTAACAACTATCTTTTAGCACAACTCATAGGAATCAGGAACGCTGCCTCGTGGTAGCATGCTCTCGAATTAACCCTGTTTCAATTAGGACTTTCAAGGGTTGTATCGTGGCCTGGTTCACGGTTATAGAAATAAAGGATATAGGCTCGAAGTTTATTTGTGCCCACCCATCTTCGTGATGTTCTTCAGTCCTATGTTCAGCTAGTTTTCTCAAGTGCTCACCTTTCCTAAAGGTTTTGAGATGGTTGAGAAACCATTGCTACTAATAGCTCAAGCACCATTGCAGTTATTGGAGTAACAGTCACCCCTGTTGTCTTTTGTGCCTGTGTCACACGACTTGTTTTTGCTTGAGGATCTTTATTGTGTAATCCTTTCCGTTTTTCGCTTTTGCGTTCTTTTGCCTATCCCTCACTTTTGCCTGGACTGATTTCTTTAAATCTTTGATTGCAACGTCTAGCGGGATGCCCTAACTTTTTCCTAAGTCACTTGTTTTCAAGTTTCAACTTAGCGGGCTTTTTTTTTCTTTTTTTTTTTGAACAAATTGTGTGACACTGTTTGGCCTGATTGCTTTGTAAGGGTCGTGACTGTCTCACTTTTCAGTTGATGAGGGATAACCATTGTGGTTTCCGGTCTTTGGACCTCTGGATTTGGTATAATTAAAGGTAATGGATCCTCAAATACACTCTTTTGTGAAAGTCTGAACACTTGGTCCAACTAGCTGACACCTACCCTGCCCCGGGTTAAATGTGAGGGTTTTTTTCATGTGAAAAGAAACTCATACTTCATGGCTCAAAGGGGTTAACGAAGGTCTATCCCCCTTATATCTTCGGTGTTTGAGATTTGAAACAAAGCATGTACATCGTCAACAGGGTCTTATTCAAGAACACACAATTAGAGATTTTGCGCTTTCGTTTCGTCATCCTCTATCACAGAGTTTAAGAACAACAGTTGGTATTGCAATGCACACACAAAATTATAAGTAAAATACGAATGAATTACTTCCAGAAAAACATGTGCATTTCATTAATTAACATTCAAGAACAAACAAAATTCATGCCTACATACAAATGTTTAAGCAACAAATTAAAAGCTACAAATGAAAATGCAGTAAAGAAACTGAGCAATGCCATTGTTGAGGAGACTTGACTCCGTCTGGACCTGTCGATCTTTAATATTTTCAGTAGTCAGCAGCCTTTTCCTGATGAGATTCGCAGTCTTCAATCAAATGGCCACGTGCCCAAAACCATACTTCATTCCCAATTATTTTGACCTTAAGCCTTCGACGTTCAAACATTGACATGAGACGTCTAAAGAAAGGAGTGACACTGAGATGAAATTGTCACATAAAGTTGACACCTAAGGTTGCTCACAAAGACCTGATGATCTTCTGCCTACGTATCTTCATTGGCCCAGGAACAATGAAGAATCGGAGCGACGTAGTTCGTCTCAATAACGATGAAAATGCAATGAAGAAAACAACTGACTGCCATTATTGATACTTCTAGCTTTATTATTTTAATCATTTTCTGACAAACTCTGATCAAGACAATTCCTTCCTATTCATCTGTATGGAGAGAAATTGACAGCTTTCAAATCAATCAAATCGTGTACCTTGCAATGAAAAGCTTTACATCCATCAATATGGTGTCCTGATGCCCCAGAATGGAAATCACAATGGGAATTGGCATCCCATCCCCCCTGGCAATGGATAAGGAGGTGGGGATAGCTTGCGAATCTCAATCAACTTCAGCTGAAGTAGATGTTGAAGTACATCAGTATAGGACATTGGTAAAGGGTCAAGAACTAATTCTCTCCTTTGCTGATGTTGACCCTGTTGGGGATTCCTTTGTCGTATCTGACGGCTCGGCTGATTATTCGGGGTCATAGCCACAGAAGCTTCCTGCTGATGACGTGGATGATATCCTCTACCTTTTCCATGTTGATGAGATGATGCCCCAATTTCCCCTACATTCTTGTTCTGACCATTGGAGAAGGGCTTCTTAGTGCCTGAACCTGACGCACTGTAGTCTTGAATCTTTTCGAGCTTTAGCAAACTATCAACTTGCTCACCGGTGATCACAATATCAACAAATCCAGTGGACGGACAAGCAGCTAAACGATCCAGAAACACACCCTGCAAAGTGCTCATGAATATGTCAACCATTTTCCTCTCAAGCAGTGGAGGTTTCACTCGGGCGACCATCTCTCACCATCTATAAGCATACTCTTTGAAACTTTCAGACTTCTTCTGAGAAAGACTCTGGAGTTGAACGCGATTAGGCGCCATGTCAAGATTAAACCGGTATTGTTTCACAAAAGCTTCAGCCAAGTCTTTCCAGCTTTTAACAACATTCTTGTTCAGACCCATATACCAATCCCAAGATGCCCCCGATAGACTATCCTAGAAGTAAAACATCCATAACTTTTCATCATTCTTACGAGCATAAATCTTTCCAAAATAAGACTGGATGTGAGTTTTCGGACAAGAGTTGCCGCTGTACTTTTCAAAAATAGGAGGCTTGAATTTGTGAGGAATATTCACTCCAAGAACTAACCCCAAATCCACAACATCAAAACATAGAGAGTTCTGAGATTTAATGGCCTCTATCTTTTCAGCAAGTTCGTCAAATCGAAGCTTTCCAAAATAAGACTGGATGTGAGTTTTCGGACAAGAGTTGCCGCTGTACTTTTCAAAAATAGGAGGCTTGAATTTGTGAGGAATCTTCACTCCAAGAACTAACCCCAAATCCACAACATCAAAACCTAGAGAGTTCTGAGATTTAATGGCCTCTATCTTTTCAGCAAGTTCGTCAAATTGAAGCTTCACAACAGCATTAGGTTGATCCATCTCATCATCGACCAAAGTAAACTGATCTTCTTGACCATCCATGTAGCTAACATTACGGTCATTGTCTCCGCCCGGAGCTCCATTAGGGTTTCTTTGATTGCCATCTTCTGGAATCTCATTCTCTGACCGCTCGACCATCAACCTTAATTGTTATTTCCTCTTAGCCATCCCCGTCATCAGGGTCATGAACTGCTCCATACGAGTCTTCAATTTTACGAGTTCAGTTTGTACTTGATCTGCCATTCCGGTTTTTCATTGCTTGATCGGAGAAAATAAATACCAACATTGTTTCCTGAAATGGAATAGAGATGAGAAACTGTCAGGGTACCTGAAAAAACAAAGGTAGAATGATATGATATGCAAGATGTTATGCTATGCAAATGCTCAGAAACACGGCCAATGAGAGAACATTCTCAAAAGAAAATCTGCAAGAAAGATATGGTATACAAAACATCCTGTGACCGAGTGCCAGTGCATGAATAAGGAAACCATTGCTTCAGAAATCCAAACACATAACAGGGAGAGGCTCACATGAGCAGAGTCATACAAGGTACTGAAGACCAACATAAATAAGTACAGCAACAAGGGTTCCCTCAACAAGCCTGAGGGTAACCAGATACATGAAAGAGCTAAAGCCTACAAGCATCAATTCTAGTCCAGAAGTCTTTGCCTCCCTAGCTGGCCATCTTGTGTGATGACCTTCAAGTCGATCAGATCTTGAACATTCCATTTTAAAGTCTTGCACTCTTCTGTTGCATACCTAGGGGAACCTGAGTGAAACTCCCAATGCGCATTTTCATCGTATCCCTTTGGAAGATTTCCTACCGGTGGTGCCAAAGTCCGCAACTTGATCAGATCAAACCTCAGCAATTGACGCAACATGACAGTGTAGGTTATTGAGATGGGATCAAGAATACGATATGTGTGTGAAACTCTTTGTGGATAAGGCCTTCGTTGTGGTTGAGCAGTTTGTTGTTGATGTTGCTTTGAGCTCCTAGCATGCCATTGTACTTTCTTACCCAGATTTGGACGAGGAACCATGGAAGATTGTTGTTGTAACCTCTTAGAAGACTCAGCCTGAGTGATAACTCCTGAAGAATGAAACTTGACCACCTCTTCAGTTCTCATATGTGACACTTTCAAATCAATTGGCTTAAAGTTAATTACTTCGGCGTCAACCAAGTCTTGCACCTGATGCATGAATGTCCTGCAATCATTGACATCATGTCCTTGAGCTCCAGAGTGAAAGACGCAGTAGGCATATGGATTCCAACCTTGGTGAAGTTCACTAGTAGGAGGAGATAATTCACGACTTTCAATAAATCCCATTTTGAGCAACTGTGGGCACAACTAAGCATAAGACATGGGTACAAGATCAATAACCCTTTCTTTCTTATGTCGAGAACGGATTACTGCCACTGGAAGAGATACCTCTGACATCTGCTGAAATCCTTCTTTGGCCACAACTAGCATAGGATCATTCACCTCATTTGGATCAGGCAAAGAGAGATTAATCTCTGTTTTGGGCTCTTCTGGAAAGCCAGTTGGTGAGTGCTGGTGAGGAAACTCGGGTTGTGAAGAAAGTCTATCTGATAACTCTTGGTTCAATGGAAATCCCAAAGAGATGGGAGAAATGAGACCTTCTGGTGGATAAGTAGACACCTGACCATTTTCTTTCTTCAGCAAGGCATTCATGATCCCTGTCAGCAGCTTCATCTGAGTTTTCATCACGTCAAACTCTTCCTTTAAGAACCTCTGGCTCTGTGACAACGCTTCTACCTCTGCCCTGAATTGCCCCATCTGGGCCTTCATCTCAGCTACCTCCGCCTGGAGTTGTTCAAAGTTCATGCCCTGGGAATTCTGACTCAAGTTGTTCATTTTATTAAGAAATCTGATCAAGATAAGAACCTGTCCTTGAAATCTTATTGCAGCGAAAGTGCCTGAAACATAAAAGACATTAGGAACCTGTGGTTATACCTGCAAAACAAGAAGAATGGTGACATGTATGTAATGCAATTGTTTATGCTTTCAATCTCAAGTTCATTCATGCCCCGGTTCCGGTATTTAGAAAAGAAATCCAAATGGCTTTTGACCCCCGACCTTAAGAAAACCTTTACACAAACATCAGATTCAGATAATCGTAATGGCCCAAGTGCCAGTACAAATAGGAAATAGAGACGTGAATAAAAGTTGCATAACATAGCTCATCCCACAAGGAAAAAATTACATAATTCCCCGTAGGGTACAAGTCTTACAAAAGAAAAAGGAAATACAAAACCAAGGTTCCTACAACATGTCTGTAGGTAATCCGAATACAGAGAAAACAAACTAGAAAATAAGGTTGTTGCTTAAAGACTCTAATCCCTCCTCACTAAGTCCCAGCTCAGACCTAACCTTCTTAATTCCAGCCATCAATTTGAGATCTTCAATCTCCTTAAGTGCTTCTTCTAAGGCTTGCTGACTCTTCACCAATTGTAGAGTCTTCTCTCTCCGGATCTGGTGAGCTTGTTTCAGCTCCTTCTTCTTGGAAGTCATCTGCAATTCATAGAACTCTTCCCTTTCTTTGTATTTCTTCTGATCTTGTTTCCTATGATCTTGCGACCAAGCGAGAGATTGTTTGACTTCTCTAAGGGTCTTCCGGGTCTTTCTGATTTCTTCCTCTCTCTTAACATCCATGAGACCTCTCATTTGAAAGTAAGTTTCTCTTTCCGCAAACTCCTTCACCTTAGCCTCCTGAGCTACCTGCATTTTATGCAGCTTCTCTTCCAAAGATGTCTTGGAGTGAGCCATCTGATGATACAGGCTAGTCATATCTTGTAGTTGGGCTTCCATCTTCTTGTATTCTTCTAAGGGAACAATGGTCTTAGGCTCAGTCACTGGAGGAACTGGAGGGGAAAATGGAAGCAATACCATCCTAGCTCTATTCTTCAGTCAGGCCTCATACTCCGGAAAAATTTGATTGTTACACTTTCTAAAGCTAGCCACTCATTCTCCTTTGATTCACTTCCAAGCTACATCAACTTTTCTCACCAAAGGCATATTGTCCTTCACCGAGAAATAGAATATAGGAGCCAATTTCAACTCTTCTGGGACCTCTCTTAAAGCGTACCCCAACTATCTCCTCAGTAATACTGGATTGTAGTTGATTCCCACAGTCACTCCCAACAGAGGTACACTGAGGTAACTCCCACATCTGGTGAGGAAACTTGTACCCTGAAGCCTCTGAGTAATCCATCTAACATCTTTAGCAAACAACTTCTCCAATTTCTCAGCCCAAACCAAAGTATGGTCACTAAACACTCTAGTACTAGGCAAGTGCCTCATGAACCACATATGGAACAAAGGAATGCAACATCGGACTAAACCTTCCCGTTTCTTTTCTGTCTTATAGTGCACTAGGTAATACAAATCTCTTAGTAGCGTAGGCACATGATTCTTCAGCAAGAATAGATGGATGGCATTCATGTCTATGAATTTTTCCATGTCTGCAAACAAAATAATTCCATAAATAGAAAGAGCCAGAATGGTACATACATAATCCCACTTTGCTTTAACAGCCAGCTCTTCAGCCTTCTTCACTAAAGCCTCCAAAGAGAAACCAAACACACACCCCTTTAGTAATTGTCAGAGAACTCACAACAAAAGGGCTCAAATAAAGAGCCTTGGCAATTGCTTTAGGTGCAGGCATAACCATTTCAGAATTGAATGGGATTTGGTCTTGGATAGGAACTTCCAAGATCAAAGCATACTCCTCCAGCAAATGACCTAACTGAAAATAAAGAAATTTGAAACACCAAAGTTGAGGATCATAATACTGAAGTAGAGTATGAATGAAACTTCTTTCAGAGGGATCAAACTCTACCACCACATCCAGAATACTCCCATAAGCCTTCCTGAACCCTCCACATGATTGGGCATGATCAGATTCACCATCTTCTTTAACAGGACAACCTTAGTATCGAAAAACTTGAAATGAATGTTCTGCTTGCGAGAATCTTCCATCTCTGAACAGTATACTAGAACCTGAAACAGTGATATGAACTTGAGAATGAAAACAAAACATGATTAATGATGGAATGATGAAATGAAAATGCAAGGACATATGATAAATTCGGAACTGTCTGGATACTGGATGTCAGAGCCAAGTGATCAAAAACCCGAATCCTCTGAATAATAACCCATAAGCACTCAGGTAATCTCAGATAAACCAGATCAAGAAACAGATACACTCAAGAACTCCGGGATCAAAGTAACCGTATCAGAACATAAGACTACGTTGGTAATGAGGGTATGATGAGGTCAATGGTTCCTGCAAACCTGTAAACCCCTCCTATTCTCACGGGTGTACTCCTCAAACATCACAGACTCTCAAAGCCGAGCAGCAATAATACTTTCACCATTTTCGAGAAATAGCTCATGACCAGGTCAGGGAATCGGTTTGGCATTATGTACTACTCATGGAGGTATCAGCGTGAGTCCGGGAAAATAAGCATCCCTTATAAGTCCCCAGCTTCAAGCGTTGAAATCGAGAAACGATAGTACATTCAGCCCGTAGGATACAATACTATTGTCATACGACCAGATGCTTTGACTGAGTTCCTATAAGAGAACCAGGCCATCTGATGCGAGTCCCCAATGGACCCTTGGGTGTGAATGGGTTTGCCACAGAATGTGGTTTGCCACTGTCACCACTGGAGAGGGTTTTTTCCACAAAGGTTCTCAATGATTAGTCCCCAGATGCACATAACTATCAAGGTCTTATCCTGAAGTGGAGGAAATCCCCACACAAGATATTTCCAAGACCGTCGCAGTCTGGGTGTGAAGCACACCGCCACTCATCATGCCACATGCGAGTACAATGTGTCCACGCTAATCCTAGGGTGCACTCAAGCAGGGTATTTGACGTATCTCTCAGTAACAGTGTCACCCAAGTCCCACTAAACAGAAGAAATCCAGTCTAGAGAGTCCAGTATAATATATGATGCATGAAAATAAATACTGAAAACTATAAATAAAGCTGTAAATAATACTATAAATAAACAACAGTAAAATACACAGGAAACAAAAAACAACCAAACACACCAAGAAACAGAAACACGCAAGCGCGAGGAGAGACTCTCAAGGGAAACCAGAGATTCTGGGTTCGTTCCCCAACAGAGTCGCCAGCTATCGCTCTCTGGATTTCCATCATGGTACAAACGCGAAAGTGGCGTGGAAAGGGTAGAGTCGCCAGCCATGCATTTCTATCCCGAAGGGACGAGAATGGTAATGCTACACAAACCAAAGAAAAGAAAAGGAAGGACAAAGGTCCTCCGAACCAAAGAAACTGGGTTCGGGAGTCGGTTACGACCTGGGAAGGTATTAGCACCCCAGATCGTCCGTAGTACCCGACAGGATCCACGCTTGCAAAGAAACTGTTTCAAAGGGTGAAGAAATGAAAGTTGCTGCAAAAAGAAAGACTGGAACCGGATAAGAAAAGAAAAGAAATATGGAAAATGTAGGGAAAATAAAAGAGTGCTCGAACGGGCCCTACCCCGCTGCCTACGTACCTCATCTGGACATGAGGATCAGTGACGTCGTAGTTCTCATAACTAGGGGTAGAAAGATTGCTTGTGTGTTAAGGCTTAAACTACTTATGTCAATGCTCAGGTGTTGTAGGCTCGTCTACAACGAGTGCGTTACAGTCTTGCAAAGTGACAAGTAGGAGCAAGTTCTTACGTAATGAGTGAAGGAGATGAGAAAAGAAGTCCCAAAGGAGAGACGCTTATTGTTTGTCCAGGGTTTTTTATGAGTTTTCTGCTTTGAACTTTGCATAGGTAAGTGTACCTAAGTATTACTTAATGGGGTGTGTACTTCTTACATCATCCTGAAATGGAATGCGCAAGAGGAACACCTAGCTATGGAGGAAATCCCCAAATCTAGTCCCACAAGTGAAGGCTCAAACACACTGACCAACTGGAATTTATTGAGTGTTTTTTGTGGATTTTTGATTAAGAAATGTTTTTTATGTTTTCTTTGTGAAGTAATCTCATGCTAAGACTTATCCACCATGAGGGATATCCTACACCTCGCCCCGAAATGGAACGCGTGCAAGTATCTCCTAGCAAAGTCTCGTGTCACATGAGAAGAATCGTCATTTATTAAAGTGACTTAAAGTTAAGTTTGAAGATGAGAAGAGAGAGCACCAAAAGGATCTTAAAGGTAAAAACTAATTGGGGGGCTAACAAAATCCTAATGTTGTAATGCATACGAAATCCTAGGTTAGTGTGGTTTGAATTATATCCTAATGAAGAAGGAAAGAAGAGAAGAAGAAGAACAAGGAAGGAAGAGAGGTAGAAAGTCAACTTACTTCTTTTAAAGAAGTTAAGTTGTCTTCTAAGGGGGGTGGAAAGAAGTTAAACAAGTAATGACATAAGGCATATATCAATCACAAGTTAAGAAAGCATTAAAATAAAAAGATAAGAGGATTGGAGATGTGGAAAACATCCACACCCCACTTACCATTGCACCTAAAAAGGGTTAGAAGCATGCACACATAGTAAGATGAAAACACATAAGATCAAATGAAGTATAAAGAATTAAAGGATCACATCAAACTATCACAAACAGAATTCAAACTTCATATTCAAGTACCAATATCAAGCACACAATATCACATAAGAAGTGGAGCAAGAAGTCACAATGAAGCATCACATATTAACATAAGAGAACAAAAGGAAAAATAAGATATGAGAAGTGTTACACAAGCTAATTAACTTACACAAACATCAAAATCAGAATCCTATCATGGAATAAAGTGTCTAAGGAAATAATTCAAACATCAAATGAAGCACACAAGCTCATGTAAGATCATACAAGAGAAGTAAGGAGAGGTGAGCAGTGAAGTGAATCATTCATATAAGTGTGAAGCTTAATGAACAAATAACTCAAGGAAAACCAAGATGAAAACTTCATATAAGGACCAGAGGCATATCAATATGTTAAAAGACTCCAGAACAAGCCTTGGGAGTTGGCACAAGTGCCCTCATAACCTAATAAGCAAGCTAAAGTCAAGGAAACAACACAATTAGGCAAGTAGATCACAAAATTCTCATAAAATGGAAAAAATGTCCTAAAAATTCTAAAAATGAGCATGAAGACACTTTGATCAATTAGAAACAACATACTAAAACCATGAGTTAAGAATCAGAGGCAAACTATCTCAATTAAATGCTCAAAGACCAAGTAGGGTTTCATAAACTTCTTCATAAAGAAACATGGAAAAAGGTAAGCAAATAGATTCTAAAAATCATTAAATAAATCTCAAGTGCACTTCAACATGTTAGGAATCAATATCAAAAAGAATCACATCCATATCTATTTCCAAACTCAAGTTATAAAATCAACAAGGAAGATCATGCATAAAAAGAATTAAAACAAAAGAAATAAAGTCAAAAATTAATTCAGACATGAAAAAATAACAAAAATGAAATTAAAAAGCATAGGAAAATAAAGAAAATTAAAATAAGCATACATGAATGTTTTCAGTATTTAAAAGTGTCTCTAACTATTTTAAATAGAATAAAATTAAACAAACAAATTAAAGGAAAAATGAAAACCAAAAACACAGTTGGGAGGTGCATCCAGTAAACGAGAACAGTTCCAAAATGAATTGGGCCAGGAACTGGGGTATCAAGAGTAAAAGAAACCCATGCGTTTCAAACAAAACCAGTCAATAGAGGGAGAAAGAAAAAACAAGCAATCCAACGGTTCGCCTTTTATCCCATAAAGTTAAGCCCCATAAGTATGTCAATCCAAGGGTGAATAGAAGTCAACACGAAGTCATATGATCCAACGCACTACACTGCTAGTCAAAGGATTAAGTCAAGACACAAATGATTCAGATCTGAGGATTCACAATATTTAGTATGAACAAACACACAATGAGCAAATAATAGAAAACGACAAGGCAAATGTGTTGCACAAGTGTTCAATTATGTGTTGTCCTAAATCTAACCGCACAAACCCTTAGATCCAACGGATCACAAACATCCTGCAAAAAAACAAATGCCATAACAATATCGCCGGCCGGAGAAGTGCCGCTTACCTTCACCGGCGGCACTCCGATGAAGCTGAGTAGTAAAAAACCAGAAATCCACAATCCATATACCAAAATGAAGCTGAAACTAAGAGGATCCTAAATTCATCAACCAAAATTAATAAAATGCAACACATAGCTCAAACCGAACGCAACAAGCTCTCACATTAAAACTGCAGAACAAAGTTTAGTGCATTACATGGCATCTAAATGCTTCATACAAGTGAAAACAAACACTAGCAACTCAAATCATGCAAGAATAGACCAAATCCCAAACATAAGTAGCTTGACTAAAACCTGAAGTGCAGATTGCCTTTAGCTCCTTGGAAAAAAAAACAGAGATGCTCTTGCTCCTCTTTGAATCTCACTTGACCAAATAAAGGTTTGAATGACTCAAGAGTGTCACCAACAATAGAATTCATATTGTGTTTGCAGTGAAAGAATTGCAGAAAAGCCTTTGAAGTATTTGGATGATTTTGGTGATGAAAGAAATGATCCTCCCTCTTGCCAATTTCGTGACAAATTGATTTATATGGAGGGTGTCTGGGATCAAAATGCGGAGTGTGGGGATACAAGTTTGTTACTCCCCCTGCACGAAGAATCCGTGCTTCCTTTTTTTGCTTTTTTTCCAAAAATCCTCCATTCCATTGTATATGTGCTGATACATGATATTATGATGTGCTGCATGAGTGAGGTAGTGATGATATTGTATGATGAGAAGCTGATAAAAGCAAAGGTGATGATTGGTTGTTGGGTGAGAGTACATGGTGCACTCCGATTCACACGACCATGCTCTCTTTTTGATGTCATGTGTGTGTATGAGTGGTAGAAAGTGGAAACAAAATGTCACACAAAAGGGATGAGAGAGTCGTGTATAGTATGTACTAGTGTGTTGATCACTATCCACCACCTATGTGCTCTCTCATTTGCAATATTTCTTTTTTGTGGATTTTTTTACATAAAATAATAAACAACAAAAGGTGATACCTTAGCAAATTTTGGGTCACGTGAAATATAAAGGACTCACTAGAGAAATGTCGTGACCACATGATAAAAAGTGACATAAAAGATCAAAAATAAAAGGGCAAATGCAACAATGACACCTATGTATTCTAAAACCCTAAAATGCACCAATCTTCCAAAAATCATATCATGAGTTATAGGAAGGTTAATTATGAAAATGTTCTAATACTTTTTGGAAAGGGAAAATCATGATCTACAGCTTTCCTGTTCAAGAAAAATCATTTGGAGCTTCTTTGCACATGAAATAATAGCTTGAAGACTTATGGAAAATATTTCCAAAAATAGAAACTTCTAAATTTCCATATTTAGCAACTTTTTGCCTATCCTTGATTTTTTGACACTTGAACTCTTCCAAGTTATTACTTGATCAAATATGACCTCATGGAGTTGATAAACATGATCAAAACCCTAGAAACTCCTCAGTTGACTTTTATTCAGCTCAGTTGACTTTCTTGCTTCATTCTCAAGTAAGTGCCTCAATGATTGACTTCCTTAATGAATTTTTGCCTCAAACTTCATACAAAAACCTTGTATACTATAAGAGAGACTTTGACCACAAGAATTGGTCAAAGCTATGAGAATATGAGGCTCTGGTCCAAAACCCTAATTAGGGTTCCCTCTACATAGGAAGATGTTGCACTACTGAGCTTCTGATGAAATTTTCCTCTTTTGGACTTTTAAGGATGATCCTGAGCTTGTACAGGATATGATAGGAATTTGTGAGCCTCTTGAAATGTCACTTGGCCTTTTTACTTGACTTGTAGAACCTCAGATCTCCATATGATTGATCATATGCCTTATGCTAGAACATGTGAGTGTTATGCTTCATTTTTCTATGCTAAATGTTAAGATATGATATGCTTATGCTATGCTTATGGTATGTAAATGATGATAAAAAATGAGAGGGCAAATATGGGGTATTACACAGTCTGGCACAGTCCTTTGGTCAGTGGATTTCCTCTGATGAGGCATATATCTTAGGGTCAAAATTTAGGGTATAACAAGTAGCACTTTTAGTACTGGGAGAATATTTAACAATTATGTTGTGCTACAAGCATGTATAGGAGAATACATAATGGATTTTGGGACGTTTGTGTATCATTGACGGGGTTAAAAAGAAGGAAATTAAGAAAATGTTTGTAATCCTTAGAGAGATTGTTGCACACTATGCTTAGGTAACATTGAGAACAAGGAAAAGGACGTTATTTTAGTTGGCTAATGATGATTTATGCCACTGTTATGGTTGTCGGTTGTCTATTTACAACTTAAGGAACTGATCACACTTAATCTCTTGTTGATAGTAGACGAGATCATGTTGGATGGGATAAATGTCTTTTGCTAACTAGTATAGTATGTACATTTAATTGTTTGAAGTCAAGCCAAGTGCTTGTGGGTTGTTTGATTAGTCGATGCAGATTCCTATATCTGAAAATGAGGCAGATTCAGGGCTTTTGTATGTCGATCAAATGATGTTGATAGTTACCTATCAGGAGTAGAAAGCAATGTGTTGACTAGTGATATGCCAAAGATGTCTCCTTGGAGAGCCTTATTATTATTGGTAAAGAAAGGGATGATATCATGAGGTTGCATGTTGATCGGTGAGTAGTATGGGAACTCACAGTTGTGTCCGGGATAGCTTGAGTTTTGATTTGTGATGAATCGAGAATCTGGCAAACACGGGACTCGAAACATTGGAAAGATAATCCATCAAGTGAGTAAATGGAAATGTGAGACCATGATTTAACCAAGGATGTTTGGTAGGGGATAGTAGTGACTGTAAACACCCCAAATTTGCCCTCACCCTTTTCATCATGGCTTGTGATCTTTTCATATGCATAAGTTCAAACATACCATCTCATATTGCATTTTTTCACTGCATTGCTTCTAAGTCATCTGCATCTAGGGTTTGTGATCTGAGCCATCCCTGAGCTATTTGAGCCACTACAAAGGTTATCAATCACTTCAAAGGGGTCCATGTATGCCCAAGTATCATATTATATCCTCTCAAGATCAAAAAAGTCAAAGAATCACAAGAACTTGGGATGGCATGGAAGCAGAGCCAGGTCTAACTACACAGATGACCTAGAATTAGGGTTTTGGTTTCAAAGACCATAACTCCAAATTTTTTGGTCATTCTTGTTTATATTGGTCTCTATATGTTATAAGGATCATGCATATCAATTTTCATGAAGAAATTCCATGGGGAAGGCATCTAATCAAAAGTTGACTTCTTGAGCAAGTGAGTGCAAAATCAGGGCATCTGAGGCCCCCAATGACCCAACCAAAGGGTGTTCTTCATCATTTTGAGTGTGTATGATCTTTATTTGATCATAGAAGATGTTATAAGTTCACAAAATTGGAGAATTTCAAGCCATTTGCAAAGTTGCCTTTTTGGGAAATGACTTGTAATGGAAACTTGCCATTTTGGGAAACTTTTTCAACCCTTTCTTTTTGATTCAAAAATGTTTCAAATGAGAAAACTTTGGTCATGAAAGTTGTAGAATGGATCATTCCCTTTTCAAAAAGTACAAGAATTCATGCTAATTCATTTTGGATCAAAAGTTATGGCTTGTCAAAGTTGCGAAAAATCACATAATTTCAAGTTTTGTACCAAAGAGGCAAAGTTGCAAAACCCCTTGCCAAGGCAAATTGTGACTTCAAATGGACTTCTAATCTTTGTACAAACATAAACCAATGCCTAAAATTCAGAATGCACCAAGAGTTTGTCCATTTTCATGACTTGTGCTTCAAGTAATCACAAAAGGGCCCAAAAGTCACAAAGTTGCAAAACCTATGACAAACCCTAATCCACTTGCTGCATTGCTTCTAAACTACTTCCATGGTTCTCCCTAAACTCAGCTGAGCAAAACCATGCCCCTATCACAGCCTTACACTTGCCCATACCTCAAGTACACCTAACTTGGACTTTATGCAAAAACACTCATACCAATCCCGTAGTGCCACACCAACTTCTCTGACCCATCCAAATGTGATAAGTGGACCAAAAGGAACTCAACACAGCACACACACAAGCCTGAAGCATCCTCCAAGCCATAGCTCAAAATTTTCACCTCCTATGCATTTTCATTCGAAACACATTCCACAAGACACAAACACCAAAACAAACTTCATAGAACATCTCAGCATGTTCCACTGATCATCCCTGACCCTTCACCTTGCCCTGAAACCCCCTTGAAACTGAAACACGATTCCTTCCCCTCTCTGAACAGAACCTCTTCAAAATCACAAATCAGCCACTCTAAACTCCAACCAAGCTTCATAACTTCATCAAGAGGATCATTGGGGCCATTTTGAAGCAAAGAGGCAAGCAGAAAGCTCCTGGATTGAAAGCTCAATCTCAGGTAACATGATGAACAAATTTTCCAGAACCTTGATTTCTTGTTAGAATGTTGTTCTATATGTTGCCCTGATCATGGGGATCTATTTATTTTTGAAAATGAGCCATAAATAAGCATGTTGTGATGTTCTGAAACTTTGCCCGTGAAAATGTTTTGCTTCGATTCTCCTTGCTCATGCTTGATAAATGATGTTTAATGATGGATTTGAGTTTAGTTTTGATAGGAGAATGTTTCTGGGCAATTAATTTGGGTTGGGGTGGCCTGTAGTGGAAGCTAGGTTTTTGGTTTCGCCGGAGAAGACGACCGGAACACTGTTCCGGTCGCCTGAATTTGTTTAGCCCTAATTGTGTCATTAATGGGAGTTTGAATATGGACCGTAGATGTGTTTGACTGGGGTTGACTCTCGCGCGTACGTGTGGCCAGGATTTGTCATTAAAACCCTAACCCTTGATTAATTAATTAAAATCAGTTTAATTAAATCATAAAACAGATTTAGCCAGATTTGAATCTGGGCCTTTGGATTTGGCGCGCAGTCAACCAGTCCAAACCCAGATCAAATCCTGGCCCTCCCCTTTGCATACTTTCATTTATTTTTATTTTTATTTCATTTAATTTGATTTATCTTTTACATTTTATTTAAAATAGCAAAAACCACTTAAAAATTATGAAAATTTTTGTCAAAGTTTTCATTAATTTTTAAAACCCAAAAATATTTTTATTTTTATTTTTGCATTAAAAATTATTTTTAAATCATTTAAATGTTTATTTTTAATTAGTTAATGAAAATTAATTAATTAAAAATGCATTTAGGTATTTAAAAATCACCAAAAAATTCACATTGCATTTAGAAACATTTAGAAACATTGTCCAACTCTCAAACCAAATTTATTTTTTTGTTCTTGAGGCCTTTTGATCATTTTCATTGGATTTAATTTCATTGCAAGGCAATATTTTGGTTCAATCTTCAAAAATTTCTTTCTGCCTAACCATTGAGAGTTGAATGATGATTCTTCTTGCATTGCACTCTTCATAGCATGTAGTTTATAGGATAAAATTGGTTTGAATTGATCTTGCATTTTCAATTTGTTTAGCATTTTTCTTGTTGAGGTACCTTAAAACCCTAGCAATCTTAGGAAATTCATAACTTTCATTAGGTTAGGAGTTGGATCCTCTCCTTTGGGCAGTGAGTTTGTATAGGTTTAGGGTATCTTTGATTGCATTTTCAATTTTTTATCATGTCATTTGCTTCTGGTTTTGGATTTTTGCTTTGCATGATGCATGTAACCCTAATTTGTGCCTTCCTATGCATCCATTTCTCATTTGCTTGCATCCAATGACTTGTCATGACATTTTGTGCATCCACATGATTCATAATACATCTTAGGACATATTAGATTCATGTTTGATCATTGCATCTTTCATTTGCCATGTTATATGTCCATTGCATTTCATAACTTTTCATGTACATTCATGTTTCAATGCATGCTTCATTTGCATCCTTATGCTTGCTTGATCATTCTCATGCCTTGCCTCATGTTTGTATCATCTCTTAGCATCATTAACTTCATGTTCTTGATTCTGGTTTTGGTTTGCATCATGAAATTGCATCTCATTTGCATTGCATTTCATTTCTTTTGCTAACTTTTCAGGTGGTAAGTTGTTTTGAGAAGTGAATTTGCCTTCACTTCTCACAATCTCTTTTCATCTATTTCATACCTTCTTTGTTGCATTTTGTATGTATATTAGAGTGGGCTTGCTCATTCATGTTCTTCTCTTACTTTATTTCTCCAAGCATCTTGTCTTCTTAAGTGAAGCAAGTTGTCTTGCCTCTCTTTGCTTCTTGCTCCTTTCATCTGCTTCCTTCCTGCTGGTTTCTCTGAAGATCTTCTTGCAAACCTCATTAACCCTAGGAACAACCAAGCATGATAAAAATTAGGGTTTGATTAGTCCCCCATTAGTTTTTGCCTTTGTGTCATCTTTTGAGTCTTCTCTTTTCATCTCTTAATCAGGGACTAAACCCTAAAGGCTTTAAGGCTTTGTGATTAAGCTTATGCATGCATCCTTCTATTAGGATGGAGTGTATAACTTTAATCTTAAGTGTTAAACCCTTAATGTGTTTAAATCCTTTAATCAATCCATTTAATAATCACTAAGACATCAAACTTGTAACTTGGGCCTTGCATTAGGGTTCTAATTTTTCCTTAATTGGTTAAGAAGGACTAACCCTAGTGTTAATGGACAAGTCCCCCTCAAGTTGTCTTACAAACCATAAAATTCACTTCTTCATCTTATCATTAACTAAAGTCCATCTAATAAAGGCTTTGTTTTGTCATGAGGTTAATCACTAATCATGGATTAAGTTGAGGAGTCTTTCTCAACTTAAATGTTCTCATCTATTATCCTTCTATTAGGATGGTGTAATGAGTCCATTAAATCCTTGATTATGGCTTAAACTCATTACTTAACACTAAACAAAAACAACAAAAAAAATCTAAATAATGGCAAGTAGGTTAATGATCTTAATCTTACACCATGGTGATTAAGTGTGAGGTGCTTACTTCACACTTAAGGTATTCTCATTACCCCTAATCAGAGGGAGGATGTGATGAGTTTACTAACCCATTGTTTTAGGCTTAAGTTCATTAACTTATGACAAATCCAAAAGCAATAAAAGATTGAAAAACAAAAAAAACAAACAATAATCGTCTCCTCCGGGATTCTTTTCTCATCATCTTCACTCACAACCGAGAACTTGTTTCTTCCGTCTAATGCAAGACAGTTTGCACCTGATCCAGACGGGTCATACACTTGAGCATAGACAAGCAAGCAGTTCATCAGTCAATTTATCTTCCAGTCTCTTTGGGTCGAACTACGGTGTTCTGACTTCCTCATTGCACGAGAGGATACGTAGGCATAACTTAACTGTTATCGAACAAAAGTCTCTGTATATTCCCCTTCTCTCCAGCCTTTATTCTTTAAGCCTCATGGTCTTGGGCATTTCATTCTTGTTCTTACACTGACACTTCTCTTATACACTTCACACTTCTTTTACACTGACGTTTGCATTCTTTTCTAGCTTTGATACACCAATTGCACTGACACTACCCCTTTAAAACACAAATCTTTTAAGCGTGGATCCCGTCGAGTACGACGGACAATCTGGGTGCTAATACCTTCCCAGATTGTAACCAACTCCCTTTCTCAGTTTCTCTGGTCCGCAACCGTCTTATCCATATCTTTCTAGGTCTATGCAGCATTACCTTTCCCCCGGGATAAAAATGCCTAGCTGGCGACTCTTGTCTTTTGAGTTCACCCCTGTGTGTGCTCTCTCTTTCGCCGACCGTTCGCGTCTGTACCCCATTTGACCTGGGTGTCATTTGGTGGGAGCGACAACTTGGCGACTCTGCTGGGGACCCTTATACTGTAACTAGGGCTTCTGGTTCTTTTTGTGGGTTCCTCCTAGCGCTTGTTTGATTTGTGTTTACTGGGGTGTTATGTGCTAATTGTGTTTATATAGTTGCTTTATTTATTGCTTTATGTACAACTTTATTTAGTGCTTTCTTTACAACTTTATACATCATACTGTCATACTGTCATCTTGCTGGATCTGGTTTTTGTTTTGGTGGGTGGGGTTCTAATGAGAGTTTAAGGTCCTATACCTGGGACCTGAGTGACACCTAGGCTAGAGTGGTTCATGTTCTTTCCCATTCCATTTCGGTATGGTGCGGGAATATGAAACACGGTTCAGATGTGGGTTTCTTCTTGAGAACTCTGTGCTACAGATCTCCTGTAGTGCTAGGGCTATCTGGGAAGCATGCTAAGTCTGGATGACCTTTATTATGACCTTCAGAAGCTGAGGTGAATTAGAGGAGGATCTTTTATGGTTATTGTAAACACTGTACCTCCGGGTTAGAAGTGTTTACACTTCTCATAATGATCCAAGTATGAGGATCCTTGTTTTAGAACACCACCTGTGAGGGGGTTGGGCTGTTTACAGGTTTGCAGGTACCTTTTGGCCACATCATACCCTGTTACTTGTTTGACTAAGAGTACCTCACTTTGGACAGTTCTTGTGATTTAACCCTGGACATGTGACTCTTTATTTGAGTCCCACACCCTGGTTATTGGTTTTCTAGACCTCCATCTGAACTTCCTAAACATACATGGACTTATATCAAGGCAGTAATCAGATCCAGCTTGATCACAAACCCTTGCATATCATTTGCATACTCATCATTTGCATCATTTAACATTTGTTTATTTGTTTTTCAGGGTATCCACATTTTATCTGGCTTGGTTTTGACCCCTTCATCTGCATAGACCTCTGTTCATCAGTTATATGCTTCAACCATCTTCATCAATTGCCTGCTTCAGCTACTTTTATCACCAGCGTCAGCCTATTAGTGGCTCACCTCCAGTATCAGTCTTCATCATCAGCACCTGTTTTCAGCTCTTCATCAGCAGTCATGGCACCCAAAAAGAGCAACATTTCATACCGTTTCTTTGAGCCTGTGCTGACTGGCATCAAGCAGGTTCAGGCACTCATCACTCCAGACCACATCCCATTATTCAGAGAGCATTATGGAGGCATCCTTGATATGATTATGGACTTGGACCCTTCTCAGAGGAGTATGATCCACACTTGCCTACAGTTCTATGACCCTCCTTTGAGATGCTTCACCTTCCAGAACTTTCAGCTAGGACCTCTGCTGGAGGAGTTTTTATCATTGATTGGAGTACCTGTCAGGGGTGGTGTCCCCTTCAACCCAGAGATGACTTCTCCCAGCAATGGAGAAGTGGCAAAATCACTGTACCTGGAACCTATTTTGATTGAGCAGAACATGACAAAAAGGGTTGGGATCCCTGGTTTGCACTTAGACTTTCTAACTTCTCAGGCCATCCTGAAGGCCTCCTTGGGAGAATGGAGGGCAGCTTGTGCATTGTTAGCCCTCAGTATATATGGGGTTATACTATTTGCAGATGAGCCCAAGTTTATCAGCAAGAATGCCATTCATCTTTTCCTTCTGAGGAACCCAGTACCCACATTGCTGGGGGATTTCTATTATTTTGTTCACCAAAGAAATGAGAAGCAGAGAGGGAAGTTGGTGAGATGTTGTGCTCCTTTGTTTCATACTTGGCTGCTCAAACACTTACCTAAGACTGATGCCTTCCTGAACCCTCACCAACAGAAGAACTGGTCTAAGAGACTTATTGCTTTGACTTCAGATGACATCAGGTGGTGCACCCAGAGCACCAAGGGCAAAGACATCATCACTAGCTGCGGGCAGTACCCCAATGTATCTCTAGTAGGAGTGAAGGGTTGCATCAATTACAATCCTTTGCTTTTTAAGAGACAACTGGGCTATGCTTTAGTACACCCTCCTAGAGTGCAAGATCTAGCTGAGACCCTGTATTGTGAGATAAAACCTAATCTAGCTGATGTCAGACAAGCATCCTGGGCTTGGGACAACATCCAGACCAAAGGGATGGCCATTCTTGGGAGGTGCAATAATGTGGCTTCAGCTCAGTATTATGAATGGTCTCATGCTAGAGCTCAAATTTCTGGGATGCCTTTCACCATTGAAGATACACCTGGACCATCCACAGTACCACCTCCAGCCACTGTCAGCCTGGAAGAATTTGAGAAGCTGAAGGAAAGGAATGAGAATCTGTCTCAGGCTCTAAAGAAGACCCTCTGGGAGAGGAGTGATGGTCGTCTAGACATTGAGAGGTTGGAGAAGCTTAAAGTAGAGCATCTAGCCAAGATTGAGAAAGCAGAGGACTACATCAAGAAATCAAGAGCTGGGGAGCAAATATTGAAGAATGTCTGTAAGGAGGCCAAGCATCAGAAGGCTAGGACTGATCTCTATCTGCAAGAAAGTCAAGCTAGGTGGGTCAGGATCACTGAAGCTCGCACTCAAGAAGATAAGAGAACTAAAGCCAGGATTGAGCAGTTGGAGGCCAATGAAAAGAAACAACAGGAAGCTCTGCTGGCAGCCCAGAAGGAGATTTCAGAATTGAAGCTTAGGGATGGTCTGAAGAGGTCAAAGGACCAAGACAGGAACAAGAAGCTGGCCACTGCTATTGCCACCAGAAACCTTCTTATCAGGACTATTACAGAGCATCCAGCTGGTCCTGTAACTGAGGCACTTTTGAAGGAAGTTCAGGAGGATGAGTTTGGACTTGATGTCTGACTTTTGTTTGTTGTTGTTTTCATTTGATGTACTTTTCTTTTATGTTGTATTTTGACCCCTCAGGGGCATGTGTTGTAAAAACAAACTATGTGTTATGCACTATTTGTAATATATTTGTTAGTTTGTTTCCATTTGGGGCTTTCTTTTCTCAAGCAACACCAAAGCATACTTCCCAAGGTCTGGAAAGGTCAAAACCAAGAACCAAGCCGGATACCTTGGAAAATAAATAAGCATACTGCATTGCATACTAACTTTTGTTTTGTTTTGTAGGGTTTTGTTTTGTTTGTTACTAACTATGTTGTGATTCAGGAATTATTGCTCGCCGCCGGGTGTTTCCTCTCAACCGTCCGCACAGGTATCCTACTCGCAACAATCTTCCTGGTATCCAAATGGTCAAGTACAGCAGGACCTGACAGAGGTCAGAACTCAGATGGCTAACGAAAGAGTGGAGATGAGGAACCAAATGGCCCAATTCATGACTGTAATGACTGGCTTGGCTCAGAGCCAAGAGAGGCTGAGGGCATTAGTAGAAAGACAAAACCCCGAGGAACCTCATCCTGGGACTTGAGGAACTAGTAATAATGAGGGAGGTCAGCCTCATGTTAACCCACCAGTATTTGGACCTCATCTAGATCCGAAAATTAATATCCCAAGAAATGTATCGGGCAATACTGCTGCAGGCAGGATCTTGCAAAAAGATCCTCAAGAAGAGCAGTTTACTGTAATGGGAGCTGGTGACGAAGTCTATGATTGGAGGTTTGATGAAATTGCTGAGAAGTTGAGATCTCTGGAGTCTCAAAATTCATTAGGTTTTGATGTCATGGATATGGGGTTGGTGGATGGGGTAAGGATCCCTCACAAGTTCAAACCCCCGTGCTTCGAGAAATACAATGGAACCTCCTGTCCACGAACTCACTTGCAGTCCTTTCTGGGAAGACTTAAAGCATACACCATGGATGAAAAACTGTGGATGTTTTACTTTGAAGACAGTTTGACTGGGGCTTCAAGGGAGTGGTATTCACACTTGACCAGAGCTACTATCAGATGCTGGAAGGACCTAGCTGAAGCCTTCATCAGGCAGTACCAATACAATCTGGACATGGCTCCTAACAGGACCCTCTTGATGGGAATGTCTCAGTCCTCCAGAGAAAGCTTCAGGGAATATGCCCAGAGGTGGAGACAGCTTGCTGCTGCTATCCAGCCACCCATGTCGGAAAGAGAAATGGTCGACATGTTTATGAATACTCTACAAGGAACATATATTGATAGGTGTTGCACCCCAAAATTTGCCCTCACAATACAAGACTTTGTGTGCTAAGAAGGTTCACAAGGTTCACAAGACCTTTCATGAGGTTCATGAAGTTTACAAGACACTTTATGAGGTTCACAAGGTTCACAAGACCTTTCATGAGGTTCATGAAGTTTACAAGTCACTTTATGAGGTTCACAAGGTTCACAAGACCTTTCATGAGGTTCTTGAAGTTTACAAGACACTTTATGAGGCTCACAAGGTTCACAAGACTCACAAGACCTCCCATGAGGTTCACAAGACATCTTATGATGGTTCACAAGGTTCACAAAGTTCACAATTGGTCAGAAGTTTGACAATTCCCTCAGACAAGGCATTCTCCTAAGCAGTGCATCCAAAACTAGGGTTTTGACTTTAATCAGGCTAAATGGACTTCCAAGAATTCAAGTGAGCTTCATAACATCTTATATGTGTCTAAGAATCCCCATGACAAGTTTTGCTCAGTCAGATGATCAGATAAGTCAAAATCAGTCAAAGGAGTTAAAAAAGTCAAACTGAGGTCAACTATGGTCAAACCAAAGTCAAACTTCATGATTTTTTTGCTAACATCAAGTATATGAAGTAAAATTCATCATTTGATCAAGGGTTGATCATGATTCATCAAGGATAGTTCAGATCATCAAGAATCAAAGGTTTCTAAATTAGGGTTTCCTCAGGAAAAGTCAACTGAACTTTGACCAGCCATAACTTTCACATGCTTCATCACCAATTTTCCATCCAAATCTCATTTTGAAGGAAATTGAATTATCTACAACTTTGTGTCTCACAAGCCAAGCCCAAAAATGCTTCATTTGGAAGGTACGAGCTAAGACATTATAGGTCCTTTTGAAAGTCAACAAAAAGTCAACAACTTCAAAAGGGCATAACTTGAGAATGGTAAATGATATGAACATGAAACCAGTGGGGTTGGTTAGAGGACTCTTCAAGCTTTCCAAAATGTCCAAGAACACCCTCATATCATTAAAATTGAAGGATGTGTGCCCTTGCAAAGTTGGGAAATTTTAGGGAAGTTTATGAAGCAAATGGAGGTTTAAAACCAAATTTTGCTAAATGGGCTGAACTTTTGGTGACCCAAAGTGATCCATGACATCATGCACGAAAATTATTTGATATTTTCATAATTTTATTTTATTTAATTTATTTATTATGATTTTTTATATTAAAAATCATTTTAAATTTAAATAAAATATCAAGTGTGAAGATTTAAAATATTTTTTTGTTCTAGAAGGTCATGAATGCAACTTGGATCAAATTGATACAAACATTATGGTGATTGGCTTGAAATAGAAAGGGTTTATTCAAGAATATTTGAAATTTAAGCTTGAATCTTTTTCAATCTCATTGATCCAAATCTTCCACACAACAATCAATTTTTTTGACCTAGTTCTATTGTACTATAAGTAGATAACATAACCTAATGCATTGTGAACGAAATTCTGGCCTCCAAGAGTAAGTTTCAATTTTCAAAAATCTCACAAAAACTCCAATTCGGTTTCCATATTACAAGGCTTGTTAAGGTATTTTAAGGACATGAGAATGATCCTTGGACTTCACTGATCATGTACCAATGCTCATTTGCATCCAAGACACCCTATAATGCATGAACCGAAACATACATGTTCTTCATTTTTTTTCGATTCACTGCATTTACTTGTTTATAATGAATTTTAAAGATGTATTGATGTTTGTTGTTGACTATAGATGGTTTCTGGACAGTTTGGTGAAGGATTATGGTCGAATCATGAAAACACCATACTTAGGGTTTAAAGCTTCAAATTAGGGTTCTTCGATTCACATAATATAAATGAATTTTGATGACATAATTGAATTGTACAGGTCACAAGGAGTTTAAGGATGTCCTTAATTTGATAAAATTGTACTGGTTGTGTATGGTTTGAAAAACGCAGGTTTAAAACGCATGAAAATTCGCAGGAAGTTTCCCAATAAATTTCGCAGGAAAACCTATGAATTCAGGGAAGAAGATGAAGTTGGCTGCGCGCGAAATATAATTTCAAATTTCCATCTTTATATTTTATTCATTTGTGTTATATTATTATCACCAACGCGCAGGTGCTCTGGTGGTTTTGGCATGTACGCAGCATGGTGTGAGGCCTGAGTTCGAATCCTGGAGGCACCATCTTTTTATTGTTTTTTCATGATATTCATTGGTTTTAATATATAATTAATCATAGTCATTATACTATCAGATGAGCCCTCCCGGCTGGAATGGTAAATGCGTTAGTGTAATATTTAAAGGTCCTGGGTTCGAATCCCCCCCAGGCCTTTTGTGTGGTTTTTCTTTTTTTCATGAATTTTCCAAGTTAGACAACAAAACTAAGGGGAGTGGAGTACATATCAGCTGCGTGCAGTGGCTCAGTTGGTTTTGAGAATCCTTCAGCCAGGTAAAGGACCTGGGTTCAAATCCCAGGTCCTGTTTTTTTCATTGTTTTGTTATTTTCTTCATTTCATATTAAATTAATTAATATAAATTCTACAAAACTTAAGTAATTAATAATTTTTTCTTAAAATTTCATATTGTCAAAATATAATAATTTATTTTCAAACCTTTTTTTTTATGTTTATATTTATTAATATGTATATATATATTTTTTTTGTATATAATTTCATTAATTATTTGTAAAATAAATTATAAACCCTAATTTTATTTTTTTCTAGAATTCATAACCCTAATAATTTTCACAAACCCTAAAATTTAATTCTATTTTATTATTTACTTTAATTATGTACATATTTCTATAATTTGTTTATAATCTAATTTTTGTATATAAATAATTTTTATTATATGTTTAAAAATAGTTAAAAATTGTTAATTTAATTTTGTAATTATAATTTTATTTTAACTTAATTTTTATAATTCGTAAATAACTTAAAACTTGATAATAATTAGTATAATTGCTCATATTTTCTTATTAATCTTAAATAATAATTGTTTATAAAATTGAACTTTTAATTATTATAATATTCTTGTTTATTTCATTATTATTATTATTAATTATATTTGTGTGATATTTATCATTACTAACCCCATTTAACTTTGTATTATTTTTATTATTATTATTTCACTAACCCAATTATTATTATTATTTATTATTTTGCTTATTTATTTAATTTGCTTTAATTATTATTATCATGTAATTGCTTCTTTGATGTAATATTTAGTATTAATGTTTAAATATTTATTTTATGCTATGGTTAGTAAAATAGGGAGTGTAACATGTTTGTATGTTTAAAATTAATTTAGCTCACTAATTTAAAGATAAATATTAAAATTGTACACTCACACACGTAAGTCGATCTTTGATCGCCATCTCACTTCTATAAGGATACCTCTCATGTTGCCTATTACAAAAAAGGTCAAGTAGAGTGTATAAAGCAAAAGTCCCTCATCTCACATCATCTAGTCCCTTAACAGATAAAAGATCAAGTCCCTTTTGAATGTTGCCTTCGTAATGATCTTGTCCCTTTCGAATAAAGATGATAAGTCCCTTCGAATTGCTTATACACCCCACAGTTGCCTAAATAAACAGATGTCCCTTCACTTGTCCCTAACATCCAAGGTAATGACTACCTATTCCTTAATAATAGGGATAGTCTTACCATTTAAAGGATTCAAGAACAGAAAAGACTTAAACTTAGGGTAGGTTCCTCTTAGATACTTGCTCACTTTTCAAAAACATTTCAAACACTTCACACATTTCAAATAATTTTCAAAACAAATATTTTTTACGCATCCGTACATGGATCATTATGAAACTCTTAAGAAAATTTCTATTCACACACTTCACATTTCAAAAACATTTTAAAGTGAGCTAAGTAACTAAGAGCCCATGGATAACCATGGATGTGAAGGGTGCTAACACCTTCCCTTTACATAACCTACCCCCCGGACCCAAAAATCTTTTAAAAGGTCTTTCCTGTTCTTTTATGCCTTTCCTTTGGATAAAATAAAATTCGGTGGCGACTCTTGCTATCCGCAACATAACTAAAGTCAGTTCTCCCACCGTGTTACAGAACTGGCGACTCTGCTGGGGATTTAATATAAAAGAGGGGTACCCTTAGGAATTAGATCACTTTAAACTTGTTTGCTTTGTTTGCTTTATACTTAATTGTTGGATGCTCTTATGTGATAAAGATCCTAACCCGGATCTAGTGTACCTTAGGTAAATGACAATAGACCAAGGAAACTGTACGGCGTATACCGATATGGTTGATCTGGTGGCCATAGTTAGTATGACTTCTTGGTAGGTGCTTATGTTCCTTAAGTCAAGTTGAGGATAATATGAGGCTGCCATATGTTGTCAATGCACTAACTAACTTTTAGAACCCTAGTTAACCCATCTTGGCCTTTAGAAAGTAGTGAGATAGCCGGCTTTGGTGAAGACTGAAGTTGGTTGATACTCGATACTACACTCATTGAGATCCTAAACTTGGAGGGTTTTGGTTGGCAAGTAAGTTGCCTACTGAACAACCACCCTTGTGAAGGATCAATGATATTGAGATCCCTTAGAACCTGGTTACTTTATAGGACAGGATGAACCATCTAACTTCAGGGGAGGGTGTAGATGTCTTGAATTGGCAGAATTTTTGACCAACAAGAATTATTGAATTCAGTTCAGAATGTCCTATCAAATGTTGGGACATTATCAAACAGAGTATATGAACTTATTTCAGGATGTCTCATCAGATGTTGGGACATTGTGTAAATAACTTAAGTTCAGTTTTTCAGGATGTCCCAACAGATGTTGAGACATCTCAGACCTGCTACCAGAATTAATTATGGATTAACTAATCAGAGATATTTAAGGAGAGTTATCTGGAATTAATTAATTATGGATTAAAACAGAACAAGGCGCATCTGTAGGGAGATTTATATTGAAGATTCAGATTAAAACAGAAGACCTAAAGCACCTAGAATCTAGGAAGTAACAAACCTTAATTCAAGGTGGAAGCTGCATGCGCATTAGGGCTGGATCATTCTACAGAAAGCCCAAAATTCAGATACCTATTTAATCAACAGAAACTCATAGAATTGAGTACGAATTTCAGAAGACCAAATAGGGTGTCTAGTGTTTTCATAGCAGGTTGTTTTTATTGTAGCACTTTATGAGCTTTTAAGCAAAAGTGTATTTGTGACTTGATTGAAACTGTGAAGTAAGATCAAGCTGTATTGTTTGAAGAATGTCTTCAATTTCATTAAACTTGTAAACTTGATCACTGTGTGATTGAGGGGGAGTGAGTAGGGTACTCTTATCTAAGGTGTGTCTTAGGTAGAAATTGCATTGGGTAGTTATTAAGTGATAGATTAAACAGGGTGGTTTAAGTCTAGAATTAATATTACTTATAGTGGATTTCCTCCTGGCTTGGTAGCCTCCAGATGTAGGTGTGGTTATACATTGAACTGGGTTAACAAACTTCTGTGTGTTTACTTTTCCTGCTATTTAAGTTCTGGTTAAATTTGTCAAGTGTCCTATCAAGTGTTGGGACATCTCTTAGGACATCTCATACCTGATCACAGAATTTCAATTGGTATCAGAGCAGGCACCCTGCCTGTTTATACTGGGTGAGATCTAGGGAAAACAAATTTTGTAACATGGACAGAGATATAGGGTCAGTAAATAGACCACTTATACTGGATGGATCTAATTATGACTACTGGAAGCCAAGAATGATTGCATTCTTAAGATCACTTGACAACAGGGCATGGAGAGCAGTAAATGTTGGATGGGATCATCCTGTCCAAGACACCAAAGATGGATCAAAAGTGCTAAAACCTGAAGAAGAATGGAGTAAGGAGGAAGAAGATTCAGCACTAGGCAATTCAAAAGCCTTAAATGCTTTATTCAATGGCATTGATAGGAACATTTTCAGACTTGTGCATCATTGTGAGCTGGCCAAAGATGTTTGGGACACTCTCAAAACAACTCATGAAGGAACATCAAAAGTAAAAATGTCAAGACTTCAACTTCTCACCACCAAGTTTGAAAACTTGAGAATGAAGGAAGATGAATCAATTCATGAGTTCTACATGAACATCTTGGATATAGCCAACACTTCTGGAGCTTTGGGAGAAAAGATGACTGATGAAAAGCTTGTAAGAAAGATTCTCAGATCTTTGCCAAAAAGATTTGACATGAAAGTCACAGCAATTGAAGAAGCTCAAGATATATGCTCCATGAAAGTTGAAGAACTCATTGGTTCCCTTCAAACTTTTGAGATGGGAATGAATGACACAAATGTTAAAAAGAACAAAAGCATAGCATTGGTGACAAATACTGATGAAGAAGAAGTTAATGAACCAGAAAATGATAAAAGTTTGTCAGACAACATTGCTATGCTTGGAAGACAATTCAAAAAGATTCTCAGAGGTATGGAAGGCAAATCCAATTCCAGTGGAAGATACACAAACTCTTCTGAAAACAAGAGGACTTATGATGCTAACAGAAGATCAAATCTTGCTGAAAAGACTAGTCAAGAAAAAGGAATCAAATGCCATGGATGTGAAGGATATGGACACATCAAGAATGAATGTCCTACCTACTTAAAAAGGCAAAAGAAAGGACTATCTGTAACCTGGTCTGATGAAGACTCAAGAGGTGATTCAGAAGAAGAATCAGCTAAGCATATAACTGCTTTAGCTGGACTATGTGAGTATGAAAGTGATTCCAGTGATGGAGAGCTTACTTATGCAGATCTTGAGCAAGCATTCAAAGATCTATACAAAAGAAGCACTGAAATATGCAGTGAGGTTATAAAGCTAAAGAAGCAGAATAAGGCATTAGAAGATGAAAAAGCAAGTGATCAAGAAATCATTGACACCTTGAAAAGTGAAGTAACTCTTCTCAACTCTAAGTTGGAACATATGTCCAAATCTGTTAGAATGTTGAACAACAGCTCAAATACACTGGATGTTATTCTCAGCAACAATAAGCATTCAGGGGACAAAAGTGGACTGGGATATAACAGAGATCATAAGGATGAAGCCAGCTCTAGCAAAACTACTTCAAAATCCACACAGTCAAACAAGATGTCCCAACAGATGCTTCAACATCAGAACACAAAGTCAAACATAATGTTCCAACAGATGTCTCAACATTCTGGAAAGAACAAAATGAAGAAGAAGTATCAAAGATGGAAATTCCATCACTGTGGAAGATTTGGGCATATCAAACCTCATTGTTATAAGCTACATGGATATCCAAATCAGATGTATCAGCAACCTTCCAAGCAGAAAGTAGAAGGTACCAAGAAAGTGCTGCATAGACATCAAAGAAATCAGCAATCTCCTAAGCAAAAGACAGAGGTCATCAAGAAGGTATGGAGACCAAAAACTAGCATTCAGACTGATCAAAGCCACATACCCAAGAACAAGATCAACAATCAATCTTGGAGATCTAATAATGAACAACACACAGGGCAGAGGCATCAAAAGAAATCTCAACTCAAATGGGCAAAGAAGAATGTTGCATATATAGCACATACATCACTAAGAGTATCAGCTAAAGAAGACTGGTATTTTGACAGTGGATGTTCAAGACACATGACTGGATTGAAGAACCTGCTAGTGAACTTAAAGTCACATTCATCCAGGTATGTAACCTTTGGAGATGGAGCTAAAGGAGAAATCAAAGGAGTTGGGACCTTGGACTGTCAAGATGTTCCAAGACTAGATGATGTGTTGCTAGTTAAAGGTTTAACTGCTAACCTGATCAGTATAAGTCAATTATGTGATCAAGGGTACAGTGTAAACTTTACAAAAACTGAATGCATAGTGACTAACAAAGAACAAGAGGTTGTCATGAAAGGAGCCAGATCTAAAGACAACTGTTACATGTGGGAGCCACTAGACTTCAGTCTCACTTCAACTTGCTCTCTAGCTAAAGAAGAAGAAGTGAAACTATGGCACCAAAGACTAGGTCATCTTCATTTCAGAGGCATAAAGAAGATCATATCTATGGATGCTGTAAGAGGTATTCCTAAACTGAAGATTGATGATGGCAAAATATGTGGTGAATGTCAAATAGGCAAGCAAACCAAGATGTCCCATCCAAAGCTCCAACATCTGAATACTTCCAAAGTCTTGGAACTTTTACATATGGATCTTATGGGACCTATGCAGGTTGAAAGTCTTGGTGGTAAGAGGTATGCTTATGTGGTGGTTGATGACTTTTCAAGATATACATGGATAAATTTCATCAAAGAAAAGTCTGATGTATTTGATGTATTCAAAGAATTATGCCAAAGATTACAAAGAGAAAAATCCAGCTGTGTAATCAGAATAAGAAGTGATCATGGAAAAGAATTTGAAAATCAAAAGTTCTTAGATTTCTGCTCTTCAGAAGGAATCAATCATGAATATTCTTCACCAATCACTCCTCAACAGAATGGGATTGTTGAGAGGAAGAATAGAACTATTCAAGAATCTGCAAGAGCTATGATCCATGCTAAAAAGTTACCTCTGTACTTCTGGGCTGAAGCTATGAACACTGCCTGTTACATCCATAACAGAGTTACTTTGAGGAAAGGAACTTTGTCCACAATATATGAAGTCTGGAAGGGTAGAAAACCCACAGTTAAGTACTTTCATGTGTTTGGAAGTAACTGTTATATTCTGGCAGATAGGGAGCAAAGGAGAAAAATGGATCCTAAAAGTGATGAAGGGATTTTTCTTGGATACTCTATAAACAGCAGAGCATATAGAGTATTTAATTCTAGAACCAAGGTTATCATGGAGTCCATAAATGTGATAATTGATGATGCTCCTGCAGATGTCCCAGAAGATGTTGGAACATCTGCTGATATCAAGATTGAAGCTGAAGAAAAGGATGATCATCATAACTTCACTCAAACTGATACAAGGACAGAAGAATCCAGCAAACCTCCCTCCATCAGAATACAGAAGGATCATCCCAAAGATTTGATAATTGGTGATCCCAACAGAGGTGTGAGCACTAGATCAAGAGAAGTAATTTCAGGTTCTTGTTTTGTTTCTAAAATAGAACCTAAAAACATCAAGGAAGCTCTTACTGATGAATACTGGATTTGTGCTATGCAAGAGGAATTAGGTCAATTCACAAGGAATGAAGTGTGGAATCTTGTTCCTAGACCTGATGACATAAATGTGATTGGTACAAAATGGGTGTATAAGAACAAGTCAAATGAACAAGGAGTTGTCACAAAGAACAAAGCTAGACTTGTAGCTCAAGGATACACTCAAATTGAAGGAGTAGATTTTGATGAAACCTTTGCACCAGTAGCAAGGCTTGAATCAATTAGACTACTTTTGGGAATTGCTTGTATCTTGAAATTCAAGCTATTTCAAATGGATGTGAAAAGTGCCTTTTTAAATGGCTACCTTAATGAAGAAGTATATGTAGAACAGCCTAAAGGATTTGTTGATCCAAGCTGTCCAAATCATGTATACAAACTAAAGAAGGCACTTTATGGTTTGAAGCAAGCTCCAAGGGCATGGTATGAAAGACTGACCACATTTCTTATCAAGCAAGGATACAGAAAAGGTGGAATTGACAAAACCTTGTTTGTTAAAGATGAAGAAGGAAATGTCATGATTGCTCAAATATATGTTGATGACATTGTCTTTGGTGGGATGTCTGACAGGATGGTCAAACATTTTGTCAAGCAGATGGAATCTGAATTTGAAATGAGCCTAGTAGGAGAGTTAACCTACTTTCTTGGTCTGCAAGTAAAGCAAATGGAAGACTCAATGTTCATCTCACAAAGCAAGTATTCCAAGAACATAGTCAAGAAATTTGGAATGGAAAATGCTACTCACAAGAGAGCTCCTGCCCCCACACATTTAAAGCTGACTAAAGATGAAAAGGGTGAGAATGTAGATCAAAGCTTATACAGAAGCATGATTGGAAGCTTGTTATACTTGACTGCTAGCAGACCAGACATAGTATTTGCAGTAGGAGTTTGTGCAAGATATCAAGCTGATCCAAAAGTCAGTCATCTCAATCAAGTCAAGAGAATTCTTAAATATGTTAATGGTACTTGTGACTATGGCATAATGTACTTTCATGGCTGCAAACCAATTCTCACTGGCTTCTGTGATGCTGATTGGGCTGGAAGTGCTGATGACAGAAAAAGCACTTCAGGAGGATGCTTCTTTCTAGGAAACAATTTGATTTCTTGGTTCAGTAAGAAACAAAATTGTGTATCCTTATCTACAGCTGAAGCTGAATACATAGCAGCTGGAAGCAGTTGTTCTCAGTTGGTTTGGATGAAGCAAATGCTCATTGAGTACAATGTCCCACAGGATGTCATGACATTGTACTGTGACAACTTAAGTGCAATCAACATATCAAAGAATCCTATCCAACATAGCAGGACCAAGCATATTGATATCAGACATCATTTCATCAGAGATCTTGTAGAAGAAAAGGTGATTTCATTGGAGCATGTAGCTACAAATTTGCAGTTAGCTGATATCTTTACCAAAGCATTGGATGCTACACAATTTGAGAACTTAAAGGGCAAACTTGGAATCTGTTTATGTGATATTTAGCAGTTAATGAGATGTGCCAACATGTCATATGACATTGTATGGCATAAGTTCCAGATGGCAAAACTAGTCTGGATAAGATCCTTGGGAATTCCATTCCTAATCATTTTCATTGTAACGGCTACTTATTTAGTAACAGCTTATAATCAGCTATCAATTTTCACATCACACCATCAAAAGCGAATCATATTATCAAGCTGTTATTCAGAAATCATAAACCTTAAAACTCTTCATCTATCTTCCTTGACAATGTCTCAAAACCCTAACATTTCTGAAGAAGTTCTCAACAAAGAAGACGTAGTTCACGCAACTCCCATCTCTGTAGTACCAATGCAATCAACTCCATTGGACGAACTCAGAGGAAGTGCTTCTCACACTAAAAAGCCAAGAACTCCAAAGAGAGCTAAAGATCAAGTTCGCAGCAAAGCTAAAGGAGGCATTCCCTCTCCTTTAGGGCTGGATCATTCTACAGAAAGCCCAAAATTCAGATACCTATTTAATCAACAGAAACTCATAGAATTGAGTACGAATTTCAGAAGACCAAATAGGGTGTCTAGTGTTTTCATAGCAGGTTGTTTTTATTGTAGCACTTTATGAGCTTTTAAGCAAAAATGTATTTGTGACTTGATTGAAACTGTGAAGTAAGATCAAGCTGTATTGTTTGAAGAATGTCTTCAATTTCACTAAACTTGTAAACTTAATCACTGTGTGATTGAGGGGGAGTGAGTAGGGTACTCTTATCTAAGGTGTGTCTTAGGTAGAAATTGCATTGGGTAGTTATTAAGTGATAGATTAAACAGGGTGGTTTAAGTCTAGAATTAATATTACTTATAGTGGATTTCCTCCTGGCTTGGTAGCCTCCAGATGTAGGTGTGGTTATACACTGAATTGGGTTAACAAACTTCTGTGTGTTTACTTTTCCTGCTATTTAAGTTCTGGTTAAATTTGTCAAGTGTCCTATCAAGTGTTGGGACATCTCTTAGGACATCTCATACCTGATCACAGAATTTCAGAGGGTACTTACCTTTGAACCTCATGCAAGCCTTTAAACCTAGGGCTATTGTGTGACTTGCTTGTGTGTGCCACATGTTTGTGATTGAGCATAACATCATGACATCATCATGCATCATAAGCATAGCATTTTCCCTAACCATTTCAAGGACCAAGGGATTTATCTTTGTTCTTTGTTGCAGGTCATGGTTTCTGCTCGTAGAAACACTATCAGGATCAACTTTGTTGGCATACCTCTTAAGCTTAAAGAGTTGGTTTCTCAAGTGTCTGATCACTCCCAGTTCATCAAGAGACATGGTCAGCTACTGGATCTAGTCACTTCAGGGTTCAATGAAGACATGATGAGTGTCCTGTTTCAGTTCTTTGATCCTAAGCACCATTGCTTCACATTCCCCGACTACCAGCTGGTTCCTACAATGGAAGAGTTCTCTAAACTTCTGGGTATACATGTACTTGATCAGAAACCATTCACAGGATTAGAAAAAGAGCCTAAACCTGAGGTTATTGCTGCAGCTCTACATCTGAAGAAGGCTGACATTGTTCTAGAAACGAGAAGCGGAGTCAAGGGTATTCTTGCTAAGGTATTGATAGAGAAGGCTCAAATGTTCTTAAAGGCTATGAGCTATGATGCTTTTGAGGAGATCTTAGCCTTGTTGATTTATGGCTTAGTGTTGTTCCCCAATCCTGATCAGTTCATAGACGTGCATGCCATCAACATATTTCTGAGTCACAATCCAGTGCCTACATTGCTTGGAGACATCTAACATTCTCTTTATACCCGTACTACCAAGGAACGAGGAACTTTGATGTGTTGCATACCTTTGCTATCCAGGTGGTTTATTTCTCACCTCCCTCGCTCAGTAATGAAGAATGAGCAAGGGTTCAGATGGTCCAAAAGGATTATGTCACTCTCACATTCAGATATTCATTGGTGCTCCAGATCTATGGAGAACGTCACTATCATTGACCGTTGTGGGGAGTTTCCTAATGTGCCACTTCTAGGCATAAGAGGAGGCATTACCTACAACCCCTCCTTAGCTCTATGACAGTTTGGTTACGCTTGGAGTGATGGTCCTCATGACATGCTGATTCAGGGCATTGTATTTGACTACGACAACGATCTTCAAGGTTACTGTCAGAGATTCATACGAGCATGGGGAAAAGTGAACAAGGTTGACAACAAGACTCTGGAGCCTAAGTACACTATTCCTATGGGAGCTTATCTCAGATGGGTGCGATCTCGCGCTCAGACTCTCATGATGCCATATCTTGCTATCCTGCCAGTTACCATGGAACCTATTGCTGAAGGAGATACTGCTTATACCATCCTTCACCCAGACATGCCTACTGACATGGAAGACTTACAGAGATCCTGGATCCAGTTGAAGGAGCAAAGGGATACTTTTGAGGCTCATTACAAAGCAAGCCAAGAAAGAATTCTAGAACTAACAAAGCAACTTCACGAGGAACGGAATCTCAACTCATACCTCGACACAAAGAGGAAACGTCCATGGGAGACTTAAAACCCCATCTCTTGTATTTATTACATTTCATTTTCTGTAAGCCCAAGAGGAAAAACAAATTTACTACTAATAAAAGTTTACCTTCTTGTTTGTTTAAGCAAATTTAAATCCTGCGGTCCTTGAAAACATTGCATACACATTAACATATCATATCATTGCATCACAGGTTTATTGTGCACAGGTTTCTTATCTTCTCGCTATTTATTTCAGCAATGGCTCTTGAACAAACAGTTAAGGATCTCCAGGCACAGAATGCACAGTTCCAAGAGCTGATCTTGAACTTGTCCAAGGGGCAGGATGAATTGAAGACACTACTGGCCAAGAAGACTAAGAAGGCTAGGAGGTCAGGTGGCCTGATCAACATGGGAAGAAGGTTCAGAGGTCCTGTCAAGACCAAAGAACAGGTTGAAGACTATGAGTCTGAAGAGTCTGAGAAAGAGGGAGGCAGTCTCCACAATACAATGGGGGACTCTGATTCTGAAGCTAACTACTATCATGAGCCTAATGAAGACAAGTTCAAGATGCTGGTGGATAGAATGGATGCTATGGAATTACAGAAATCTTCTGGGCTGGATTTTGAAGACCTGAGTTTGATATCTGGGGTGGTTATACCCATTGGTTTCAAGGTTCCTACTTTTGTTGTTTATGATGGTGTCTCTTGTCCCAAGCTGCATCTGAGATCTTATGTCAGGAGAAACCAACCCCATACTGCTGATAAAAAGTTGTGGATCCATTTCTTCCAAGAGATCTTATCTGGAGCTCAATTGGAATGGTACTATCAGTTGGAGATTGTCAACATCTGGGATTGGAATGATCTTGCTGAAGCCTTCTACAAACAGTATCAATACAATGCTAACTTAGCTCCTACTCGCATGCAACTTCAGAGCATGTCTATGGGTGCTAAAGAAAGTTTCAAGAGTATGCTCAGAAGTGGAGAGATTTGGATGGAAGAGTGCAACCCCCTCTAACTGACAGGGAGTTAATTGATATGTTCATGTGTACGTTGAATGGTCCCTTTTACAGTCATCTCATTGGAAGCTCATCATCTGGCTTCACTGAGTTGATAATGACAGGAGAGCGTGTAGAAAGTGGTATCAAGAGTGGCAAGATTCAAGTGGGTGCTTCTTCATCAGGTGCTGCAAAGAAGCCTCCCACTGGGAAGAAAGAGTCAAATGCTGTTTATGGTCAACCTGGTCGTAATAGAAGGCATCAGTCTGTGAGTGCAGTTCATATTTCCAACCCAACTCCTACAACACCAGAGCAGCCACAGGGGAATCAACAGAGGGCTAGAAGGCAGTTCACTAAGATCAACATGTCAATGGCTCAGGCATTGCAACACTTGTTGAAGGCTGAACTTATCACTCTGAAAGATGCTCCTCAGAATCCTAATGTTACCTCTCCCAGGTACAATCCTAATGCACGATGTGCATATCATTCAAACTGTCAGGAACATGATACCAATAGTTGCTGGGTGTTGAAGAACAAAATTCAAGATATGATCGAGGCCGGAGAAATTGAGTTTGACCCTCCGGGTACTCCAAATGTGATTACTACTCCCATGCCAAATCATGAGAAGACTGTCAATGCCATTGATGAAGATTCACATATTTATTCAGTTGCAGAGTTGACCACACCTTTGTCTGTTATCAAGAAGAAGTTAGTACAAGCTGGGTTCTTTCCAGGATGTCGTGAAGATTGTTTGTATTGTACCTATAAGCCAGATAGCTGCTGGAGGTTGAGAGATGGAATTCAACGTCTCATGGATAAATACACCATAGTGTTTGAGAAGACTCCATCTTCTGTAGAGAGTATGGTGGATCATATTACTAAAGGTAAGAAGATTGAAGAGGTAGATATGGTTGATAAAGTGCCGGTAAGGATTACTTCAAAGGGACCTGTCAAAATCACTCATAAGGGTCCAATTAAGATTACTGCTGAAGGCCCTGTGAAGATTGTTGCTGAAGCTAGAGTGGCTCCTATAGTCATTACCACTCCTGGTCTTATTCCGTATACGTCTGATAAAGCTGTGCCTTGGCATTATGGGTCTGATGTTTATATCCATGGTGTTAAGCAGGAACCCTTAGCTGATATGCCTGTTGATGTTGATAATATTGCCGGGTCTAGTAAGATCACACGAAGCGGAAGAGTTTTCTCTCCTCCAGTTACTTCCAAGAATGCAGTCACTCCAGCTGCTACCTCCACCACTGATGCTCGAGGCAAAGGTCCTGTTATTGCACCTATACCTACTGATGTGCCAGCTGCTGATGATCTTTCTAAGCAGATGGAAGAAGTATTGAAGATCATTCGTAAGAGTGATTATGACATTGTTGATCAGTTGGGGCATACTCCCTCCAAGATTTCTATGATGTCTTTATTGTTGTGTTCAGAGGCTCATGCCAAAGCTTTGATCAAGTTTCTGAAGACTGCTCATGTACCCAATGAAATTTCTGTTGACCAATTTGAAAATTGTGTTGCACACTTGACCTATGATAATGGGTTAGGTTTCTCCGATGCTGATTTGACTCCTGCCAATAGGGATCATAACAGGGCTCTGCATATCTCAATTGAATGCAGGGGCACTACCCTGTCACATGTATTGATAGACAATGGTTCCTCTTTGAATGTGTTGCCCAAAGAAGTTCTGAATAAGCTGAGTCCTAAAGACGCTGTGTTAAAACCCAGTAATATAGTGGTGAAGGCTTTTGATGGCTCGATAAGAGTGGTGCATGGAGAAATTGATCTCCCAATCAAAGTTGGTTCTCATGTTTTTAATGCTACCTTTTATGTCATGGATATTCGTCCGTCATATTCCTGTTTGCTTGGGCGTCCCTGGATCCATGGGGCAGGTGCTGTAACCTCTACATTACATCAGAAGCTGAGATATCCGGTGGAAGGAAAAGTTGTTACTGTCTACGGAGAGGAAGGATATGTGGTTAGCCATGTGAACACCTTTAAGTATCTTGAAGTGGAGGGTGAATATGTTGAAACTCCGTGTCAGACATTTGAAGTGGTTCCTTGGATTATTAATGATTATGAAGCTCCTCCTGTTGTCAAGAAAGTTCCTGTGGTCACCAGAGTACCTCCAACAATGGCCTCCCTTAAAGATGCTAGAGCTATGGTGGATGAAGGTGGTTGTACTATTTGGGGTCAGCTTCCTGATATCCCTTACAAGTCTGACAAGTTTGGTTTGGGTTTCACTGCAGAGTCCCAGAAGGCTGTTCGTCGTGCTCGTGCTGTTCGTATCACCAATCAGGGGATTATGAAGAACCAGATCAATGTTGTGGATGACTATGATGAAGACTACAACTTGGATGCTTGGATTTTTCCTACTGTGGGTGCTGGGCTCAATAACTGGAAAGATGAATATGTTATTCCTATCTCCTTTAGTCAGGAGTAAATACTATTACTGTATTGTTGCTTTTAAGTTTGCAATTTCTTGAACAATTAAACTTTCAAGCCTTGTGCCTTACCCGGGGCACAATGGTGTGCTTGTTACGGGCTGTCATTTCATTTGCATACTTCATTCAATAAAAATCAGTGGACGTTTCGTTTTAGTAAATATTGTGTTCCTTGTCTTTCTTTTACACACACCCACATCACTAAAATGCAGATCCTCATCCACTCTGGATCCTGTTGATAACAGTTCTACTATTGACAATTATAATTTCGAGAATCCGATCTATCAAACTGAAGACGGAAATGAGGACGATTGTGAAGTACCTGTAGATCTTGCTAGGTTGTTACAACAAGAAGAGAAAGCTATACAGCCACATGAAGAGCCAGTCGAAGTTGTGAATCTGGGAACTGAAGAAAACAGGAAAGAAGTCAAGATAGGGGCTGAATTAGAGGATAGTGTCAAGAGCAGATTGATTCAGATGTTACGTGACTATGTGGAGATCTTTTCTTGTTCTTACGAAGATATGCCAGGGTTGGATACAGACATTGTGGTTCACCGTTTACCAGTAAAAGAAGATTGTAGTCCAAAGAAGTAGAAGGTTCGTCGTATGCGTCCTGAAATGTCAGAGAAGATCAAAGCAGAGGTAATGAAACAGTTCAATGCAGGGTTCTTAGCTGTGACTTCTTATCCTCAGTGGGTTGCAAATGTGGTACCAGTACCTAAGAAGGATGGTAAGGTACGTATGTGTGTTGACTACAGGGATTTGAACAAAGCCAGTCCCAAAGATGACTTCCCACTTCCTCATATTGATGTTCTGGTAGACAACATTGCTCAGCATAAGGTATTCTCTTTTATGGATGGTTTCTCTGGTTACAATCAGATCAAGATGGCACCGGAAGATATGGAGAAGACAACATTTGTTACACAGTGGGGAACTTTTTGTTATAAGGTGATGCCATTTGGTTTGAAGAATGCAGGGGCAACATATCAGCGTGCTATGGTGGCTTTGTTTCACGATATGATTCATCATGAGATAGAGGTATATGTGGATGATATGATAGCCAGGTCCCAGAATGAAGAACAACATCTTGATCATCTGCATAAGTTGTTTGAGAGGTTGAAGAAATACAAGTTGAGATTGAACCCAAATAAATGTACTTTTGGAGTTAGATTTGGTAAGCTCCTGGGTTTCATCGTCAGTGGAAAAGGTATTGAAGTAGATCCCACAAAAGTGAAAGCTATACGAGAGATGCCAGCTCCCCGCACTGAGAAGGAAGTTAGAGGTTTCTTGGGACGATTGAATTACATTGCAAGATTTATTTCCCAATTAACAGCTACCTGTGAGCCAATCTTCAAGTTGTTGAAGAAAGATCAGGTGATGGAATGGAATGATGAGTGCCAGACTGCCTTTGATGAAATCAAGAAGTATCTGCTAGAACCACCAATTTTGATGCCACTAGTTGATGGAAGACCCTTGATTATGTACTTAACAGTATTAGACAATTCAATGGGGTGTGTGTTGGGGCAACATGACGAGTCTGGTCGAAAAGAGCAGGCAATATACTACCTTAGCAAAAAGTTTACCGACTGTGAAACAAGATACTCACTGCTCGAGAAAACTTGCTGCGCTTTGGCATGGGCTGCTCGCCGACTAAGACAGTATATGTTGACCCATACTACCTTGTTGATTTCGAAGATGGATCCAATCAAGTACATATTCGAGAAACCTGCTCTCTCCGGAAGAATTGCAAGATGGCAAATGATCTTGACAGAATATGATATACAGTATACTACTCAGAAGGCCATTAAAGGAAGTGTTGTGGCTGATCATTTGGCTCATCAAGCAGTGGATGATTATCAGTCAATGAGTTTTGAGTTCCCTGATGAAGACATTATGATTATTACCAAAGAACCTGGACAATATGACGGACCTGAACAAGGATCCCGATGGACTATGGTTTTTGATGGTGCTTCCAATGCTCTTGGTAATGGTGTTGGTGTTGTGATTAGTTCCCCTGAAGGTTGTCATACCCCGATTACTACCAGACTTTGTTTCTATTGTACTAATAACATGGCTGAGTATGAGGCATGTATCCTGGGTATTGAAGCTGCCATTGATATGAAGATTCAGTTCCTAGATGTGTATGGAGATTCAGCCTTGGTAGTAAGTCAGATTAAAGGAGATTGGGATACCAAGCATGATAACCTCATTCCTTACAGAGAGCATGTGTTGTCTTTGATCCCACATTTTAAAGAGATTACCTTTGGACATATCCCACGAAGAGAGAATCAATTGGCAGATGCTTTAGCCACCATGGCATCCATGTTTGAGATCAGTTGGGATAATGAAGCTCCCAAGATTACTATTGATAGATTTGAAAAACCTGCATACTGCAATGAGATTGAAACTGAAGGGGCAGAGGAGAAGCCTTGGTTCTATGAAGTGAAAAGATATCTTGAAGCTCAGGAATTCCCTAAAGGGGCATCTGTCAAAGATAGGAAGTTTCTGAGAAGGTTTTCTGCTAAGTTCTTTTTGAGTAATGGGATTTTGTACAAGCGTAATCATGATTCGACTATGCTTCGTTGTGTGGATAAGAAGGAAGCAACAGAGATTATGGAAGACATGCATGATGGGATCTTTGGCACTCATTCTAGTGGTCATACTATGGCAAAGAAGATATTGAGAGCAGGTTACTATTGGTCTACCATGGAAGCTGACTGCTATCAACATTCCAGAACATGTCACAGGTGTCAAATCTATGCTGATAAAGTACACATACCTCCATCACCTTTGAATGTTTTGACTGCTCCTTGGCCTTTTTCCATGTGGGGCATTGATATGATTGGTGAGATCAAGCCTACTGCTTCTAATGGGCATCGTTTCATCCTGGTTGCTATTGATTACTTCACAAAGTGGGTGGAAGCAGCTTCATTTGCATCTGTTACCAAGAATGTTGTGGCTCGATTTATTAAGAATAATCTCATATGTAGGTATGGCATCCATGAAAGGATTATTACTGACAATGGCTCTAATCTGAACAACACTATGATTACTGATCTCTGCACGCAGTTTAAGATTAAGCATCACAACTCTTCTCCGTATCGTCCAAAGATGAATGGGGCAGTTGAAGCTGCTAATAAGAACATTAAGAAGATTGTACAGAAGATGACTGTTACTTACAAGGATTGGCATGAGATGTTACCATTTTCTCTTCATGGTTATCGTACTACAATACGTACTTCAACAGGGGCAACCCCATTCTCCTTAGTCTATGGTATGGAAGCAGTTCTGCCCATTGAAGTTCAGATTCCCTCCTTAAGAATTATGAAAGATGCAGGCTTGGATGAAGATGAGTGGATTCAGACCCGACTTGACCAGATAAATTTGATTGATGAGAAGAGGTTAGCAGCAGTTTGTCATGGCCAAATGTACCAGAAGCGAATGATCAAAGCTTTTAACAAGAAGGTTAAGCCAAAGGTATATCAGGCTGGTGACTTGGTAATCAAGCGTATCATATTACCGCAGGGTGATCCTAGGGGCAAGTGGACTCCAACATATGAAGGACCATTTGTAGTCAAGACAGTGTTTTCAGGAGGTGCCATGATACTTACTTCTATGGATGGTGAAGACTTCCCACAGCCTGTAAACGCAGACATAGTTAAAAAATACTACGCATAAAAAGAGACCCGCTAGGTTGACTGGCCTAGGAAAAAATAAGGGCATCCCGGCAAACCAAAAGGGTTTGGGCAAAAATTAGGGATATATATATAAAAATATGTACACCCGGCAAGTCGAAAACCTGAAAAGGCGGCTTGGGCAAAAAAGGGTATCCCGGTGGATTGAAAACCTGAAAGGGCAATCCAGGCAAAAGTTAGGGATTAAAGCGTATGACTATGTCTCGTTTGGATCACCCATGAAACTGCAACCAATTGTGTTACTTACTCAAGCTCGAACAAATAAAGCTCAATCCAATCGTTTCCGTCTCAACAGCAAGAAGATGAGATACTTGAAGATAATGGCAATAGTAGAATTGGAACTCAATAGGATTATTTCCCACATAGCTGATTTTCTTCGTTTTGTAAAACTTTTATGACAAAGTCCTCTTACTAGGATTCCTGTCTCCTTGTACAAACCTACCTATGTATAGGTCACTTTTTGATATAAATAAAATTCCATCTTTGAATCCAGATTTACTTTTTCCCTATTTACATAAGCGAAACGTCCATTGGTTGTGTTTGAATGTATGTATGCTTTTGAATATGATTGATGTTTACCAGAAATGCATTTATGCTTAATATGATTGATGTTTACCAGAAATGCATGAAAATGCGGTAATAGTATTTACTAAGGACGAACGAGGGAAGGATTTCAACGAAGCTTCGCCGGTTCATCTCTACAAGACAATTACAAATCCCCAGTAGGGCAAATCCATCTTCATAAATACTTCAAGTCACATCTCCCCTAGAATTTATATCCATCTCTTTTATCCTCATACGGATACTCGGGAATTTATTTTTCCAATAGGAGTACGACGAACGAAGACGGGAGGTTATATACACTATATTATCAAACAAAAGGGGAACAAGTTCCTCATATTCTCCAATAACAAATCGGGATTTATTTTCCCTGGCCAGCAGTTGTTATACGAAGATATCCAGACGCTTCAGGCTGCATGATACATACATACATCATTTACATCATAACATACATATACATAGATACATAATACATTACTTAGGTGCATCATATCATACAAACATGCATAATGCATAAACTAATATTATCATACAGAATGTTATAATCTTGTTTTTCAGGTTAATTCTCCAGCAGACAAACTTCATCAACAACTTGTGACTATTGGGCCGTTGTTTATCTTCCCAAAAGTTACCATTTCCTCAGGACGTTGTTTATCTTCCTGAAAGCTATCATTCCCTCAGGACGTTGTTTATCTTCCTGAAAGCATATCATTTCCTCGGGATGTTGTTTATCTTCCTGAAAGCTATCCTGACCTTGGGCCGTTGTTTATCTTCCCAAAGGTTACATCATTATACCTCAGGACGTTGTTTATCCTCCTAAAAGCATATCATTTTCTCAGAATGTTGTTTATCCTTCTGAAGGCATATTATTTCCTCGGGACGTTGTTTATCTTCCTGAAAGCTATCATGACCTTGGGCCGTTGTTTATCTTCCCAAAGGTTACCATTTCCTCAGGACGTTGTTTATCCTCCTGAAAGCATATCATGACTATTGGGCCGTTGTTTATCCTCCCAAAGGTTATACTTATACCTCAGAACGTTGTTCATCCTTCTGAAATCATATCATCACCTCAGGATGTTATTTATCCTCCTGAAAGCATATCATTTCCTCAGAATGTTGTTTATCCTTCTGAAAGCATACCACCACCTCGGGACGTTGTTTATCTTCCTGAAAGCTATCACCATTACCTCAGGACGTTGTTTATCTTCCTGAAAGCTATCATTATATCTTCATATTTTGGACTGCTATATCCTCCAAGAAATGTATCTGAAGAGCTTTTCTCCAAGTGGCATCTTTAAGCCCACTCAAGCATATTCAACTAGTCATCAGTATCACTCTACGCACCGGTGAGTGCAAATTTTTGGGCTTTTGTGTTCAATCCCCTTCAACCTTCCAGGTCACGACTGATAAATATACCAATCTAACCCCTCAGGTTTCAGAAAATTGAACAGGGGCAGCTGTTGCACCCCAAACTTTGCCCTCACAATACAAGACTTTGTGTGCTAAGAAGGTTCACAAGGTTCACAAGACCTTTCATGAGGTTCATGAAGTTTACAAGACACTTTATGAGGTTCACAAGGTTCACAAGACCTTTCATGAGGTTCATGAAGTTTACAAGACACTTTATGAGGTTCACAAGGTTCACAAGACCTTTCATGAGGTTCATGAAGTTTACAAGACACTTTATGAGGCTCACAAGGTTAACAAGACTCAATAGACCTCCCATGAGGTTCACAAGGTTCACAAGACATCTTATGATGGTTCACAAGGTTCACAAAGTTCACAATTGGTCAGAAGTTTGACAATTCCCTCAGACAAGGCATTCTCCTAAGCAGTGCATCCAAAACTAGGGTTTTGACTTTAATCAGGCTAAATGGACTTCCAAGACTTCAAGTGAGCTTCATAACATCTTATATGTGTCTAAGAATCCCCATGACAAGTTTTGCTCAGTCAGATAATCAGATAAGTCAAAATCAGTCAAAGTAGTTAAAAAAGTCAAACTGAGGTCAACTATGGTCAAACCAAAGTCAAACTTCATGATTTTTTGCCAACATCAAGTATATGAAGTAAAATTCATAATTTGATCAAGGGTTGATCATGATTCATCAAGGATAGTTCAGATCATCAAGAATCAAAGGTTTCTAAATTAGGGTTTCCTCAGGAAAAGTCAACTGAACTTTGACCAGCCATAACTTTCACATGCTTCATCACAAATTTTCCATCCAAATCTCATTTTTAAGGAAATTTAATTCTCTACAACTTTGTGTCTCACAAGCCAAGCCCAAAAATGCTTCATTTGGAAGGTATGAGCTAAGACATTATAGGTCCTTTTGAAAGTCAACAAAAAGTCAACAACTTCAAAAGGGCATAACTTGAGAATGTTAAATGATATGAACATGAAACCAGTGGGGTTGGTTAGAGGACTCTTCAAGCTTTCCAAAATGTCCAAGAACACCCTCATAGCATTAAAATTGAAGGATGTGTGCCCTTGCAAAGTTGGGAAATTTTAGGGAAGTTTATGAAGCAAATGGAGGTTTAAAACCAAATTTTGCTAAATGGGCTGAACTTTTGGTGACCCAAAGTGATCCATGACATCATGCATGAAAATTATTTGATATTTTCATAATTTTATTTTATTTTATTTATTTATTATGATTTTTTATATTAAAAATCATTTTAAATTTAAATAAAATATCAAGTGTGAAGATTTAAAATATTTTTTTGTTCTAGAAGGTCATGAATGCAACTTGGATCAAATTGATACAAACATTATGGTGATTGGCTTGAAATAGAAAGGGTTTATTCAAGAATATTTGAAATTTAAGCTTGAATCTTTTTCAATCTCATTGATCCAAATCTTCCACACAACAATCAATTTTTTTGACCTAGTTCTATTGTACTATAAGTAGATAACATAACCTAATGCATTGTGAACGAAATTCTGGCCTCCAAGAGTAAGTTGCAATTTTCAAAATTCTTACAAAAACTCCAATTCGGTTTCCATATTACAAGGCTTGTTAAGGTATTTTAAGGACATGAGAATGATCCTTGGACTTCACTGATCATGTACCAATGCTCATTTGCATCCAAGACACCCTATAATGCATGAACCGAAACATACATGTTCTTCATATATTTTTTTTCGATTCACTGCATTTACTTGTTTATAATGAATTTTAAAGATGTATTGATGTTTGTTGTTGACTATAGATGGTTTCTGGACAGTTTGGTGAAAGATTATGGCTGAATCATGAAAACACCATACTTAGGGTTTAAAGCTTCAAATTAGGGTTCTTCGATTCACATAATATAAATGAATATTGATGACATAATTGAATTGTACAGGTCACAAGGAGTTTAAGGATGTCCTTAATTTGATAAAATTGTACTGGTTGTGTATGGTTTGAAAAACGCAGGTTTAAAACGCATGAAAATTCGCAGGAAGTTTCCCAATAAATTTCGCAGGAAAACCTATGAATTCAGGGAAGAAGATGAAGTTGGCTGCGCGCAAAATATAATTTCAAATTTCCATCTTTATATTTTATTCATTTGTGTTATATTATTATCACCAACGCGCAGGTGCTCTGGTGGTTTTGGCATGTACGCATCATGGTGTGAGGCCTGAGTTCGAATCCTGGAGGCACCATCTTTTTATTGTTTTTTCATGATATTCATTGGTTTTAATATATAATTAATCATAGTCATTATACTATCAGATGCGCCCTCACGGATGGAATGGTAAATGCGTTTGTGTAATGTTTAAAGGTCCTAGGTTCGAATCCCCCCCAGGCCTTTTGTGTGGTTTTTCTTTTTTTTCATGAATTTTCCAGGTTAGACAACAAAACTAAGGGGAGTGGAGTACATATCAGCTGCGTGCAGTGGCTCAGTTGGTTTTGAGAATCCTTCAGCCAGGTAAAGGACCTGGGTTCAAATCCCAGGTCCTGTTTTCTTAGGTTTTTTTCATTGTTTTGTTATTTTCTTCATTTCATATTAAATTAATTAATATAAATTCTACAAAACTTAAGTAATTAATAATTTTTTCTTAAAATTTCATATTGTCAAAATATAATAATTTATTTTCAAACCTTTTATTTATGTTTATATTTATTAATATGTATATATATTTTTTTTGTATATAATTTCATTAATTATTTGTAAAATAAATTATAAACCCTAATTTTATTTTTTTCTAGAATTCATAACCCTAATAATTTTCACAAACCCTAAAATTTAATTCTATTTTATTATTTACTTTAATTATGTACATATTTCTATAATTTGTTTATAATCTAATTTTTGTATATAAATAATTTTTATTATATGTTTAAAAATAGTTAAAAATTGTTAATTTAATTTTGTAATTATAATTTTATTTTAACTTAATTTTTATAATTCGTAAATAACTTAAAACTTGATAATAATTAGTATAATTGCTCATATTTTCTTATTAATCTTAAATAATAATTGTTTATAAAATTGAACTTTTAATTATTATAATATTCTTGTTTATTTCATTATTATTATTATTAATTATATTTGTGTGATATTTATCATTACTAACCCCATTTAACTTTGTATTATTTTTATTATTATTATTTCACTAACCCAATTATTATTATTATTATTTATTATTTTGCTTATTTATTTAATTTGCTTTAATTATTATTATCATGTAATTGCTTCTTTGATGTAATATTTAGTATTAATGTTTAAATATTTATTTTATGCTATGGTTAGTAAAATAGGGAGTGTAACATGTTTGTATGTTTAAAATTAATTTAGCTCACTAATTTAAAGATAAATATTAAAATTGTACACTCACACACGTAAGTCGATCTTTGATCGCCATCTCACTTCTATAAGGATACCTCTCATGTTGCCTATTACAAAAAAGGTCAAGTAGGGTGTATAAAGCAAAAATCTCTCATCTCACATCATCTAGTCCCTTAACAGATAAAAGATCAAGTCTCTTTCGAATGTTGCCTTCGTAATGATCTTGTCCCTTTCGAATAAAGATGATAAGTCCATTCGAATTGCTTATACACCCCACAGTTGCCTAAATAAACAGATGCCCCTTCACTTGTCCCTAACATCCAAGGTAATGACTACCTATTCCTTAATAATAGGGATAGTCTTACCATTTAAAGGATTCAAGAACAGAAAAGACTTAAACTTAGGGTAGGTTCCTCTTAGATACTTGCTCACTTTTCAAAAACATTTCAAACACTTCACACATTTCAAATAATTTTCAAAACAAATATTTTTTACGCATCCGTACATGGATCATTATGAAACTCTTAAGAAAATTTCTATTCACACACTTCACATTTCAAAAACATTTTAAAGTGAGCTAAGTAACTAAGAGCCCATGGATAACCATGGATGTGAAGAGTGCTAACACCTTCCCTTTACATAACCTACCCCCCGGACCCAAAAATCTTTTAAAAGGTCTTTCCTGTTCTTTTATGCCTTTCCTTTGGATAAAATAAAAGTCGGTGGCGACTCTTGCTATCCGCAACATAACTAAAGTCAGTTCTCCCACCGTGTTACAATAGGCTAGCTGCCTTTTCTTCCACCAGCTTCGCAGACGTAGTTATAGCCAGGGAAAGGATTGAAAGCCTTTTGAAAATGGGTAAGATTTCTGATAATGGTGCAAGTTCGTCCAGTAACTCCAGGAAGCCTTTTGTGGGACCTAGAAGAACCGGTGAGACAAATGCCATTCATGCCAGCAGAGGTAGACCTTAGTACGTCCACAGATCAGTAGCAGCTGTCACTATTCCAGCTCCGATTCCTCAGCAACCGGCATATCAACAACCACAACAGACACATTATCAACAGCAAGTTCAGTATCCGCCACAAAGAACCTACAACAACAATAACAACAATCAACAACAAAGACCCTTTCAGCAAAGACCATCACAGGCAAATAGGGTGATTGACCCTATCCCTATGCCTTATACTGCCTTATTGCCACAACTCCTGAAACTCAACTTGGTTGAATTAAGGACATTGGCACCACCAGATCCCTCTAATCTTCCAAGGAATTATGATATTAACGCCAGATGTGCTTTCCACTCCAATGCACCTGGCCACAATACGGAGAAGTGCAGGGCCTTGCAAATGAAAGTCCAAGACCTGGTGGATTCCAAAGCCCTCAACTTTGCACCCCCTCCAAGTGTCACCAAGAATCCCATGCCCAATCATGGAGGACCAAGAATTAATTCCATTAAGGAAGACAAGCCATCTTTCTTAATCGCCAGTGTTGGACAGATTAGGACACCTCTGGTCGAAATTAAAGCTCAGCTCCTAGAGTGTCAGATGTTCCCCGGGTGTGAGCTCGGTTGTGGGTATTGCAACATTTCGGTCAACGGGTGTGATAATTTGAGAAGCGGCATAAATGGTCTTATCAAAAGTGGTATACTTCAGATCTCAACAACGGCGCCTACAAATCCAGCAATCCCTTTGACAACAATTCCTGAGTCTCCTACAACAACAACAACATTCATTCCAACCGATTCATCAATATCATCAACAATGGCTTCATCCATCACTTCGACAAATCAGATGTCAACAACCCTTTCTTCTACAACATCGACATCCATTTATTCAGCAGAATCTTCTACAACGCCAACAGAAATTAATGCAGATATCTCAGCAGTCACCATCTACTATGATCCATCAGATGTTCCTCCAAACAACAATTTCCAACAACAAACAGTGGCACCTCCTTCCAGGTCACCAATCACCATTTACTACGATCCGCACACCGTTACAATACCCTCCTCTGCAGCAGTCAGTCCAGTTACTATCACGGTGCCTGGACCAGTTCCATATGAAAGCAGTAATGCCATACCTTGGCATTATGGCTCTGACCTCTACTGCAACGGGGAGAAAATCACTTTGGACTCTTCAACTTCTTCTCCACAGATTGATAATGTTGGGGGAGGCGGAGGCTTCACCAGAAGCGGACGCCTTTTTGCCTCGCAATTGCAAAGACCTAATGCCGAAGCAGAAGCTGTTGCCAAAGCAAAGGGAAAGAGTGTGATATCTGAAGAACCAATTATCAAGGAAACTCAGAGGACATCTTTTGAACAAGATGTAGACGAGTTTATGAGGATTATAAAGAGAAGTGATTACAAAGTGGTGGATCAGCTTCACCAAACTCCCTCAAAGATCTCCATATTATCTCTGCTAATGTGTTCTGAAGCTCATAGGAATGCATTACTAAAGGTCCTGCACGCAGCATATGTGCCCGAGGAGATCACTGTTAATCAGCTAGAAATTGTGGTGGCGAATGTCAACACCATTCATGGGCTGGGCTTTACCAATGCTGACCTAACAACTGAGGGACGTAACCACAACAAGGCTTTACACATCACTCTAGAATGCAAGGGTGCTGTTCTATCCCATGTACTGGTGGACACTGGGTCTTCACTCAATGTTCTACCAAAGAAAGCCTTGGTGAAGCTGGAGTACGATGGCTTGGCACTGCGTCCAAGTAATTTAGTGGTGAGAGCATTTGATGGCTCTAAAAGATCAGTGCTTGGAGAGATTGATCTGCCTGTGATGATTGGCCCGCAGACTTTTAAAATTACCTTCTATGTGATGGATATTCAGCCGGCTTACAGCTGTTTGTTGGGTAGACCCTGGATCCATGCCGCTGGCGCTGTTACGTCCACCCTTCACCAAAAGATGAAATTCGAGTGGGAAGGCCAGATCATCACCATCTGTGGTGAAGAAGACATCTTTGTTAGCCATCTGGCTACGTACAAGTACATAGAAATGGATGGAGAAATCCATGAAACTATGAGCCAGGGGTTTGAGGCCCTGAACATTAATGAAGCATCTGCTGTACTGGGAACCTCCGTGACATCTTATCAGCAAGCCAGGAAGGTTGTTGAAGAGGGTACTGCCTAAGGCTGGGGCAAGCTGCTGCCCGTAGAGAAGAAGGAGGACATATTTGGGTTGGGTTACAGACCAACTCAACAAGATCAATCAGAGGCCGCCAAGAAGCCCAATTTCGTCAGTGGGGGAATGCTCACCCCGGATGCAGTGAACAACTTGGAAGACGAGGAAGAAAGTGACCGCAACCTGGAGAGCTGGATACGTCCAAGGATCCCGGGGAGCCAAGTCCTTAACTGGTCTTCCCAGGAAATTATAAGGGTTACTCCCGCAGAGTAATTATTATTTCCTGTATTTTAAGCATGCATCAAGTCTTGCATCTTGCCCAAGATGACAAGACTCATTTTGTAATCGGGCCATCTTGTAATTTTGTGTAAACAGATCAATCAATGAATATCGGACATCTTTTGCAAATGAGTCTTTTCCTTTTCCGCTCACTGTTTTCCATTTTTCTTTTTGTACAAAAATAAAATGGCAATGTTTTCCAAAATGATAACTTCATTTCACTTTTTCTAAACAAGATTAAAATTGATCACTAAAATGAACAATCTAAACCCTTGCAGAGAGTGCCTTTCAGACTGCACCGACAACAACATTGTTATGGCTTCGTATGACTTTGACAATCCAATCAATCAAGCTGATGAAGGGATTGAAGAAGATTATGAGCTTCCTGAAGAGCTAGCCAGGTTGTTAAGGCAAGAGGAGAAAGTTATCACTCCTCATCAGGAGGAAGTCGAAACGGTTAATCTTGGTACGGAGGAAGACATAAAAGAAGTTAAGATCGGGGCCTGCCTACAGGATTCGGTAAAAGAGCAACTGATTGACATGCTTCGGGAGTATGTGGATGTTTTTGCTTGGTCTTATCAGGATATGCCCGGGTTGGACACCGATATTGTCATGCACAAGCTGCCTTTAAGAGAAGATTGCCCACCGGTAAAACAGAAGTTGCGCCGTACTCGCCCAGATATGGCAATGAAGATAAAATAGGAGGTACAAAAACAGTGGGACGCCGGTTTCCTTGCTGTAACTAGCTATCCGCCGTGGGTTGCTAATATTGTACCTGTGCCTAAGAAAGACGGCAAAGTGAGAATGTGTGTGGACTACCGGGATCTGAACAGAGCCAGCCCGAAAGATGACTTCCCTTTACCTCACATTGATGTATTGGTTGATAATACGGCTCAGTTCTCGGTGTTCTCCTTCATGGACGGATTTTCAGGATATAATCAGATCAAGATGTCACCTGAAGACATGGAGAAGACAACTTTCATCACACCCTGGGGCACGTTCTGTTATAAGGTGATGTCATTCGGGCTCAAGAATGCTGGTGCAACTTATCAACGGGCTATGGTAACATTATTCCACGACATGATCCATAAAGAAATTGAATGTTATATGGATGACATGATTGCCAAGTCCCTCACAGAAGAAGACCACCTGGTGAATCTGTTGAAGTTATTCAAGCGTTTGAGGAAATACCAACTGAAGTTAAACCCCAACAAGTGCACATTCGGGGTGCGATCTGGTAAGTTGCTGGGATTTATTGTAAGTGAGAAAGGGATTGAAGTTGACCCTGATAAAGTCAAAGCCATTCAAGAAATGCCTGCACCGAAGATAGAAAAAGAAGTTTGAGGGTTTCTAGGTAGATTGAACTACATTTCAAGGTTCATATCTCACCTTACAGCAACTTGTGAACCCTTGTTCAAGCTATTGAGAAAAGAACAAACGGTCAAGTGGATCGAAGACTGCCAGAAGGCTTTTGACAAAATCAAGGAATACTTACAAGAGCCTCCAATCCTTATGCCTCCAGTCGAAGGAAGACCTCTAATAATGTACTTGACGGTATTAGAAGAGTCAATGGGGTGTGTGCTGGGCCAGCATGACGAGTCTGGTCGAAAAGAGTATGCAATATACTACCTAAGCAAAAAGTTTACCTACTGTGAACAACGTTATTCACTGCTCGAGAAAACTTGTTGTGCTTTAGCGTGGGCTGCTCGCCGACTAAGGCAGTATATGTTGACCCACACTACTTTATTGATATCAAAGATGGACCCAGTTAAGAACATTTTTGAGAAGCCAGCACTTACCGGACGGGTTGCAAGATGGAAAATGATCCTAACAGAGTATGATATTCAGTACACATCTCAGAAAGCCATCAAGGGCAGTGTACTGTCTGATTATCTTGCTGAGCAACCTATTGATGATTACCAGCCTATGAGATTTGACTTCCCTGATGAAGACATCATGTTCATAAAAGCAAAAGATCATGAAGAGCCTGTTCACACTGAAGGACCTGACCCGGAAGAAGAATGGACTATGATGTTTGATGGGGCTGTTAACATGAATGGTCGTTGTGTTGGTGCAGTACTCATTACACCTAAGGGAGTTCACATGCCTTTCTCGGCAAAACTCACCTTTAACTGCACTAACAACAAAGCTGAATACGAAGCTTGTATTATGGGTCTTGAGGAAGCCATTGACCTCAGGATCAAAACTTTGACTGTATTCGGAGATTCAGCTATGGTGATTAATCAAACCAACGGCAAATGGTACACCCACCAAGATCTTTTGATACCTTACAGGGATTATACAAGGAGGTTATTTACTTTCTTTACAACAGTCAAGCTTGAGTATATCCCTCGGGACGAGAATCAATTTGCAGATGCTCTGGCTACCATTTCATCCATGATCAAAGTTCAAGCTGCCAACTTTGTGCCTCGGATTTCAGTGTCCATACTTGAAAGACCAGCATATGTATTTGTAGCGGATGCTGTCAAAGATGATAAGCCTTGGTTCCATGACATTAAGCGCTTCTTGGAGGATCAAACATACCCACCTGGGGCATCTTCCAATGACAAGAAGACATTAAGAAGGCTAGCTGGTAGTTTCTTCCTGAATGATGATGGTTCCTTATACAAGAGAAACTTTGATATGGTACTCCTCAGATGCGTTGATAGAACAGAAGCAGACTTGTTGATGCACGAAGTGCACGAAGGATCCTTTGGTGCCCATGCAGGAGGGCATGCTATGGCTAAAAAGCTGTTAAGATCAGGCTATTACTGAATCACAATGGATGCTGACTGTTGTGCCTATGCCAGAAAATGCCATAAATGCCAGATTTATGCGGATAAAGTGCATGTGCCTCCCAATCCTCTGAATGTGATGTCTTCACCTTGGCCTTTTGCTATGTGGGGCATTGATATGATTGGCAAGATTGAACTGACTGCTTCAAATGGCCACAAATTCATCCTGGTAGCCATTGACTATTTTACCAAGTGGGTTGAAGCAGCTTCCTATGCAAATGTTACAAGGCAAGTGGTAGCCCGATTCCTGAAGAGAGACATCATTTGTCGGTATGGAGTTCCCGAGCGAATCATTACTGATAATGGTTCCAACTTAAACAACAAAATGATGGCAGAACTATGTCGAGACTTCAAAATCCAACACCACAATTCTTCTCCTTACAGGCCAAAGATGAATGGCGTTGTTGAGGCAGCTAATAAGAATATCAAGAAGATTGTGCAGAAGATGGTAGTCACTTATAAGGACTGGCATGAAATGCTACCATTCGCCTTGCATGGGTACCGAACGTCAATTAGAACATCCACTGGGGCAACACTGTATCAACTTGTGTATGGTATGGAGGCAGTCCTACCGGTTGAAGTTGAATTACCCTCCCTACGGGTACTAATGGATGTTAAGTTGAACGAAGCAGAGTGGGTCCGATCCTGATACGAACAACTGAATCTGATCGAAGAGAAGAGGTTGGTTGCAATCTGTCATGGGCAGTTATATCAAAAAAGAATGAAGAAAGCCTTCGATCAGAAAGTCAGGCTTCGAGAGTACCAAGTGGGAGATCTTGTGTTGAAAAGACTCCTCCCTCCTCATACAGACCACAGGGGCAAGTGGACTCCGAACTATGAAGGGCCATTCGTAATAAAGAAAGTTTTCTCTGGTGGAGCACTGATGCTCAACACTATGGATGGTGAAGACTTCCCGTCACCTGTGAATTCAGATGCAGTTAAAAAATACTTCGCGTGAAATGACCCGCTGGACATAAAAACAGAATGTAAGTCCAGGCAAAAATAGGGCATCCCGGCGAGTCAAAAACAGAATAAAAGACTCGGGCAAAATAAGGGAAAAATAACACAAAAATGTACACCCGCTGAGTTGAAAAGCCGCATTGGACAACTCAGGCAAAAATGGGTATCCCGGTGGATCGAAAACCTGAAAAGGCGATCCATGCAAAATAAGGGAATAAGCGAACAACTGTATTCTGAATTCATCTGTATCACTTGCGACTTGGTAGGCTTTGAAAGGATCAATCTTCTTTCAGAATCAGCCTCCTTCAGAAAGCAAGACGAGAAGAACGTCAAATGTCATACGAGTCATAGCAAAAGGGAAGCTTCTTGAAGCGTCATCAACATTTCCAACATCTTTTGTTTCTCAATTTGTAACAATCTCCTCATTTTAGGGGATTTGTTTCTTTGACTGTATCTTGCCAATTCAGGGCACACAAATTAATAAAATCAGATTTTCAATCATGTTTCGTCTCGTACATTTTATTTTCATTTGCAAGAATGTCTGATGTCTTTAAGATACTGATTGCATAAATACAGATGCTTCTCTTCTAAAAAATACGTGCTTGCAGGAAATATACTCACTCCCAGGAGTGTCTAAACTCTTATGATGGAATCTGGTAAGGGATACCTCGAGATTACTTGTGCGTTTCTTTGTCTTTTCAGGATTGCAGGTATTCAAAGCACAACATTGGGCATGAAAGCTTCACCCTAGCAAGCTGGAAAATAATTATCTACTCAGTCTTAGCACCGGAGGTGCTTTCTCCCCAGCTGAGTTGCCATTTGTCATTTCCTCCTCAGCCAAGTACAAAAGCCAAGGATCCATCTCCCCACAGAGTGTCAACCTCTAACCGGAAGAGCAACGCGTGAAGAAATCACAACAGAGTGGAGGAAGCCCCTACAAACCCCAGCTGGGTCCCCCGTTACCAAGATAGGTCTATCATTTGACCTACTCCCCCATGCAGAGTCATACATCTTATAAGATCTACCAATGATCTTATCCCCAGCTGGGATGCCCACTTCAAGCAGAACAGTCAGAGATCTTCACAACATTGGGATCCGAGTCCCGGGTCGTTATCTTTGCATAATCATAGCATTCGCATCATATTCTCCCCGCAGAGCGTAGCATTCTATCTAATACGGAGCATTACGGCAAAAATCAAACATATTGCATAATCATAAGCCATGTTCTGAATCGAACACTTGTGAATACTGACAATCCATCAACGATATACAGAAAACTCCCCAGACTCCCCGGCAGAGAGCCAAGGCCTCTTCACTAAAGATACAGGTACTCCTTGACACCCGTCCGTGTCATGTCCCCAGAAGAAAGCCAAAGCGTCTCCTTTGCACTCACAGATACATATCTATACCAATTCCCTGACACCCCTCCGTGTCACCTTCACCAACATTATTACCTAAACACTTTGTAAATCGTACAAATCCCCTCAGATTCGACACTCGTCCGTGTTCTCTGTTAACCAGTTGATACTCGTCCGTATCATCATCTCAAAACATGTGTCAGCGTTTGTTTCTACTGATACTCGTCTGTATCATAATCTTAAGGATGCTCGTTCGCATCTTTAATCCATACACAATATCAGATCCTTTTACCTCTTTTTAGAATTTAGACACTCGTCTGTGTCTATTACTCCCTAGAAGAGTCCCCGCAGAATCAACACTCGTCCGTGTTCTTTGTTAACTAGTTGATACTCGTCCGTATCATCATCTCTGAACATGCGTCAAGCGTTTGTTTCTACCCGATACTCGTTCGTATCATAGTCTTAAGGATGCTCGTCCGCATCTTTAATCTATACACAGTGCCCAAACACTTATACCTTTCATTTCTTGGATGTAGACACTCGTCCGTGTTTACTTTTCCCCAGCGAAGTCCCCAACAAAACTTGTCAAACTATTTCCTTTCTATCTGACATTCGTCCTATGTCATGATACCTTTGCGGCAGCCGTACCCTGCCAGGTGATCGTCCTTCACCTTTTTGATGATCGTCCTTCATCAAACCTCTAAGTGGAGTCTCTATTCATTAGAACCCCTTCTTATCCGATATTCGTCCTACGTTATGATATCTTTAGTAGCCGTCCCCTGCTAGGTGATCGTCCTTCACCTCCTGATGATCGTCCTTCATTATGCTTATCCGATGGCCGTCCCCATCGTTGATCTTGTTATCTGACATTCGTCCTATGTCATGATAAACCCTGAGAGCAGCCGTCCCCTGCTAGGTGATCGTCCTTCACCTCTTGATGATCGTCCTTCATCATGCTTATCTGATGGTCGTCCCCATCGTCGACCTTTTCATCCGACATTCGTCCTATGTCGCGATACTTCCGGCAGCCGTACCCTGCCAGGTGATCGTCCTTCACCTTAGATGACCGTCCCTCATCATTATCCCCAACAGAGCAATCGTCCCCTGCTAGGTGATCGTCCTGCACCTTTGATGACCGTACCTCATCATTTATTCCATTTACTTATAATCCCCAGAAATTCTTACTTCTTTACTTGATGGTCGTCCCCATCATATTCTCTTATCCACAGCTTGTCGGTCGTCCCCGTCATTGCTTTATTTCCCACATTTCCCCCTGCATGTCAGCCGTCCCCGTCATTGCTCTTTCCCCAGCAGTCGTCCTCTGCTCGACGGTCGTCCTCCGTCGCCCGCACTTTATAAATACTTTATTTTCCTTTACAATCTATATCCCTTTATTTCTTCATTCTGTGAGTGCAAATTTTGGACTGTCTTTGGTATTCAACCACAAGTTATCTTATTTGCCTGTTAAGCCGTTGCTTACATCCTACACAGCTAACTCATGTTTGAATAGGGGCAGCTGTAAACACCCCAAATTTTCCCTCACCCTTTTCATCATGGCTTGTGATCTTTTCATATGCATAAGTTCAAACATACCATCTCATATTGCATTTTTTCACTGCATTGCTTCTAAGTCATTTACATCTAGGGTTTGTGATCTGAGCCATCCCTGAGCTATTTGAGCCACTCCAAAGGTCATCAATCACTTCAAAGGGGTCCATGTATGCCCAAGTATCATATTATATCCTCTCAAGATCAAAAAAGTCAAAGAATCACAAGAACTAGGGATGGCATGGAAGCAGAGCCAGGTCTAACTGCACAGATGACCTAGAATTAGGGTTTTGGTTTCAAAGACCATAACTCCAATTTTTTTGGTCATTCTTGTTTCTATTGGTCTCTATATGTTATAAGGATCATGCATATCAATTTTCATGAAGAAATTCCATGGGGAAGGCATCTAATCAAAAGTTGACTTCTTGAGCAAGTCAGTGCAAAATCAGGGCATCTGAGGCCCCCAATGACCCAACCAAAGGGTGTTCTTCATCATTTTGAGTGTGTATGATCTTTATTTGATCATAGAAGATGTTAGAAGTTCACAAAATTGGAGAATTTCAAGCCATTTGCAAAGTTGCCTTTTTGGGAAAATGACTTGTAATGGAAACTTGCCATTTTGGGAAACTTTTTCAACCCTTTCTTTTTGATTCAAAAATGTTTCAAATGAGAAAACTTTGGTCATGAAAGTTGTAGAATGGATCATTCCCTTTTCAAAAAGTACAAGAACTCATGCTAATTCATTTTGTATCAAAAGTTATGGCTTGTCAAAGTTGGGAAAAATCACATAATTTCAAGTTTTGTACCAAAGAGGCAAAGTTGCAAAACCCCTTTCCAAGGCAAATTGTGACTTCAAATGGACTTCTAATCTTTGTACAAACATAAACCAATGCCTAAAATTCAGAATGCACCAAGAGTTTGTCCATTTTCATGACTTGTGCTTCAAGTAATCACAAAAGGGCCAAAAAGTCACAAAGTTGCAAAACCTATGACAAACCCTAATCCACTTGCTGCATTGCTTCTAAACTTCTTCCATGGTTCTCCTTAAACTCAGATGAGCAAAACCATGCCCCTATCACAGCCTTACACTTGCCCATACCTCAAGTACACCTAACTTGGACTTTATGCAAAAACACTCATACCAATCCCACAGTGCCACACCAACTTCTCTGACCCATCCAAATGTGATAAGTGGACCAAAAGGAACTCAACACAGCACACACACAAACCTGAAGCATCATCCAAGCCATAGCTCAAAATTTTAACCTCCTATGCATTTTCATTCGAAACACATTCCACAAGACACAAACACCAAAACAAACTTCATAGAACATCTCAGCATGTTCCACTGATCATCCCTGACCCTTCACCTTGCCCTGAAACCCCCTGAAACTGAAACACGATTCCTTCCCCTCTCTGAACAGAACCTCTTCAAACTCACAAATCAGCCACTATAAACTCCAACCAAGCTTCATAACTTCATCAAGAGGATCATTGGGGCCATTTTGAAGCAAAGAGGCAAGCAGAAAGCTCCTGGATTGAAAGTTCAATCTCAGGTAACATGATGAACAAATTTTCCAGAACCTTGATTTCTTGTTAGAATGTTGTTCTATATGTTGCCCTGATCATGGGGATCTATTTATTTTTGAAAATGAGTCATAAACAAGCATGTTGTGATGTTCTGAAACTTTGCCAGTGAAAATGTTTTGCTTCGATTCTCCTTGCTCATGCTTGATAAATGATGTTTGATGATGGATTTGAGTTTAGTTTTGATAGGAGAATGTTTCTGGGCAATTAATTTGGGTTGGGGTGGCCTGTAGTGGAAGCTAGGTTTTTGGTTTCGCCGGAGAAGACGACCGGAACACTGTTCCGGTCGCCTGAATTTGTTTAGCCCTAATTGTGTCATTAATGGGAGTTTGAATGTGGACCGTAGATGTGTTTGACTGGGGTTGACTCCCGCGCATACGTGTGGCCAGGATTTGTCATTAAAACCCTAACCCTTGATTAATTAATTAAAATCAGTTTAATTAAATCATAAAACAGATTTAGCCAGATTTGAATCTGGGCCTTTGGATCTGGCGCACAGTCAACCAGTCCAAACCCAGATCAAATCCTGGCCCTCCCCTTTGCATACTTTCATTTATTTTTATTTTTATTTCATTTAATTTGATTTATCTTTTACATTTTATTTAAAATAGCAAAAACCACTTAAAAATTATGAAAATTTTTGTCAAAGTTTTCATTAATTTTTAAAACCCAAAAATATTTTTATTTTTATTTTTGCATTAAAAATTATTTTTTAATCATTTAAATGTTTATTTTTAATTAGTTAATTAAAATTAATTAATTAAAAATGCATTTAGGTATTTAAAAATCACCAAAAAATTCACATTGCATTTAGAAACATTGTCCAACTCTCAAACCAAATTTCTTTTTTTGTTCTTGAGGTCTTTTGATCATTTTCATTGGATTTAATTTCATTGCAAGGCAATATTTTGGTTCAATCTTCAAAAATTTCTTTCTGCCTAACCATTGAGAGTTGAATGATGATTCTTCTTGCATTGCACTCTTCATAGCATGTAGTTTATAGGATAAAATTGGTTTGAATTGATCTTTTATTTTCAATTTGTTTAGCATTTTTCTTGTTAAGGTACCTTAAAACCCTAGCAATCTTAGGAAATTCATAACTTTCATTAGGTTAGGAGTTGGATCCTCTCCTTTGGGCAGTGAGTTTGTATAGGTTTAGGGTATCTTTGATTGCATTTTCAATTTTTTATCATGTCATTTGCTTCTGGTTTTGGATTTTTGCTTTGCATGATGCATGTAACCCTAATTTGTGCCTTCCTATGCATCCATTTCTCATTTGCTTGCATCCAATGACTTGTCATGACATTTTGTGCATCCACATGATTCATAATACATCTTAGGACATATTAGATTCATGTTTGATCATTGCATCTTTCATTTGCCATGTTATATGTCCATTGCATTTCATAACTTTTCATGTACATTCATGTTTCAATGCATGCTTCATTTGCATCCTTATGCTTGCTTGATCATTCTCATGCCTTGCCTCATGTTTGTATCATCTCTTAGCATCATTAACTTCATGTTCTTGCTTCTGGTTTTGGTTTGCATCATGACATTGCATCTCATTTGCATTGCATTTCATTTCTTTTGCTAACTTTTCAGGTGGTAAGTTGTTTTGAGAAGTGAATTTGCCTTCACTTCTCACAATCTCTTTTCATCTCTTTCATACCTTCTTTGCTGCATTTTGTATGTGTATTAGAGTGGGCTTTCTCATTCATGTTCTTCTCTTACTTTCTTTCTCCAAGCATCTTGTCTTCTTAAGTGAAGCAAGTTGTTTTGCCTCTCTTTGCTTCTTGCTCCTTTCATCTGCTTCCTTCCTGGTGGTTTCTCTAAAGATCTTCTTGCAAACCTCATTAACCCTAGGAACAACCAAGCATGATAACAATTAGGGTTTTATTAGTCCCCCATTAGTTTTTGCCTTTGTGTCATCTTTTGAGTCTTCTCTTCTCATCTCTTAATCAGGGACTAAGCCCTAAAGGCTTTAAGGCTTTGTGATTAAGCTTATGCCTGCATCCTTCTATTAGGATGGAGTGTATAACTTTAATCCTAAGTGTTAAACCCTTAATGTGTTTAAATCCTTTAATAAATCCATTTAATAATCACTAAGACATCAAACTTGTAACTTGGGCCTTGCATTAGGGTTCTAATTTTTCCTTAATTGGTTAAGGACTAACCCTAGTGTTAATGGACAAGTCCCCCTCAAGTTGTCTTACAAACCATAAAATTCACTTCTTCATCTTATCATTAACTAAAATCCATCTAATAAAGGCTTTGTTTTTGTTGCACCCCAAAATTTGCCCTCACAATACAAGACTTTGTGTGCTAAGAAGGTTCACAAGGTTCACAAGATTCACAATGCTTTCAAGACCTTCCATGAGGCTCATGAAGTCTACAAGTCACTTCATGAAGGTTCACAAGGTTCACAAGATTCACAATGCTTTCAAGACCTTCCATGAGGCTCATGAAGTCTACAAGTCACTTCATGAAGGTTCACAAGGTTCACAAGATTCACAATGCTTTCAAGACCTTCCATGAGGCTCATGAAGTATACAAGTCACTTCATGAAGGTTCACAAGGTTCACAAGCTTCCCGATATTTTCAAAACCTTTCATGAGGTTCATGAGGTCTACAAGTCACTTCATGAAGGTTCACAAGGTTCACAAGTTTCACAATGCTTTCAATACCTTTCATGAGGTTCATGAGGTCTACAAGTCACTTCATGAAGGTTCACAAGGTTCACAATACCTCCCATGAGGTTCACAAGACATTTTATTATGGTTCACAAGGTTCACAAAGTTCACAATTGGTCAGAAGAGTTGACAATCCCTTCAGACAATGCACCTCTTAGGTAGTGCATCCAAAACTAGGGTTTTGACTTTAATCAGGCTAAATGGACTTCCAAGACTTCAAGTGAGCTTTATAACATCTTATATGTGTGTAGGAACCCCCATGACAAGTTTCAATATTTTTCTCAAAAGTTTGCTCAGTCAGATGATCAGATAAGTCAAAATCAGTCAATGCAGTTAAAAAGTCAAACTGAGGTCAACTGTGGTCAAACCAAATTCAAACTTCATGATTTTTTGCCAACATCAAGTATATGAAGTAAAATTCATCATTTGATCAAGGGTTGATCATGAGTCATCAAGGAGATTCCAGATCATCAATAATCAGGAGTTTCTAAATTAGGGTTTCCTCAGTAAAAGTCAACTGAACTTTGACCAGCCATAACTTTCACATACTTCATCACCAAGTCTCCACTAAAAGCTCATTTTGAATGAAATTGAATTCTCTACAACTTTGTGTCTCACAAGCCAAGCCCAAAAATGCTCCATTTGGAAGGTATGAGCTAAGACATTATAGGTCCTTTTGAAAGTCAACAAAAAGTCAACAACTTCAAAAGGGCATAACTTGAGATTGGTAAATGATATGGACATGAAACCAGTGGGGTTGTTTAGAGGACTCTTCAAGCTTTCCAAAATGTCCAAGAACACCCTCATACCATTAAAATTGAAGGATATATGCCCTTGCAAAGTTGGGAAATTTTGGGTTGGTTTATGATGAAAATGGAGGTCTAAAACCAATTTCTTCCAAATGGGCTTGCCAAATGATGACCCAATCCATACAATAACTTCATGCACGACCCAAACCATTAAAAATCAGATTTTTATTATTTTGATTTTTATTTATTTTGATTTAATTCATTAAAAATCATTTTAAATAAAAATAAAATATGAAAATAAAAGATTTGATTTGGATCAAGCTTCTAGAAAGTCTTAAATATTGATTTGAATTGAAGAGGAAAGAAATCATGAGGTTTGGCCAAAAATAACAAGCATTCACACATGAATATTTGATTTTTAAGGCATGATCATTGTGGATCTTTTCATATCAAATTCTTCACACAACCAATCAATTTTTTGACCTAAAATCAATCACCTATAAGTATTAAACATAACCCTAACATGAAAACACGGATTCCACAGCCCCAAGTGTAAGTTTGCAAATTCAAAAAATCTCTCCAAACTCAATTTTCGGATTCATTGATACAAGGAGTTTGAAGGTAAAATAAGAACATAGCAATGTTCCTTGGACCTTGTTGAAGCAAAACCAATACTCATATGCATCAAAACCACTCCATAATGCATAATTCGAATTCTACTTGTTCTTGAATATATTTTTTTCGGTTTCACTAATTTAATGTATCTCAATGAATTTTGTTTGGTTAATGATGTTTGTATTGAGCTTGTGAAGGTTTCTGGGCAAAGCAATTTGAGTTTCGATGCAGGAATAGGAAGCCACCATTGTTAGGGTTTCGGCCATGAATTTGGGGTTATGATCTAAACCTAATATAAACAAATTCTGAAAGCATAGGACAATTCTATGAATCTTGGGGATCATAAAACCCTAATTATTATTGAAAAATTTTGTTGTTTTGATGCTTGTTCAAAATTCGTAGGTTTATGTATTTTGAAGTTTGCAGGAAAATGTGCAACAAAATCCCTAACTAAATTCGCAGGTAATCCAAGGAAGAAGATGACTGGCCTGGCGCGAGTTTCATATTTGAAATTCTGATTTAAAATATTATTTTATCATCCTATTTGTTTATCACACATGAGCATGTGTCCCAGTGGAAAGAGGTGTTTGTGTGTAGCTATAAAACCTGTGTTCGAACCTGGCTTTGTGCATTTTTTTCTTAATTTTCAGGTTAAATATGAAACATAATATATTATGATTTATGGCCAACACAACATCAGATGTGCTCACCTAGCTGGAATGGTCATGCGTGCGTTTGTGTGTTTATGAGGTCCTGGGTTCGATTCCTCCCCCAGGCCTTTTGGTTTTTTTCATTATTTTTGTGATTTTTCAGGACAGTGCATAAAACAAATTTGGTTCATTCTTCTATCACATGTGCATGGCTGGCCTGGTGGTGCGTTTTGTTGATGGCAAGCTGAACGTCCTGGGTTCAAATCCCACCCAGGTAAGTTCTTTTTACCACTTTTTTCTGTTTTAATTTATTTAATTAATTAGTTTAATTGTTTTCTTATTATTAATTAAAAAAATAAATTATGCATGTATATATATTTAATAAACATCTAAAATAACATTTATATTTTCTAAAGTTCTAAATTTCCATTTTCTTAATTCAAAAATTATTTTCTTTATTATGTAATTAAATTATAATATATGTATATTTATTAAAATAATTTTGTATATTAGATTATAAATCCTAAAAAATAAGCAAACCCTAATTTTATAAACCCTAATTTATTTTTCTCTAAACAATTATAAAATGACTAATTTTTATCTTATGATGTAAATTTCTAATTTTTGTAAACATAATTATTATGTAAATATTTATTTAATATAATTAATTTTTGTAAATATAATTATAATCTATTTTCTTTATATAATATGTAAAAATATTTTTATAATTTGTTTGTAATCTAAATTATATATATAAATAATTTTTAAATATGCGTTTAGAAATAATTGAACCTATGATATTTTAATTTTGTGATTATAATATGTTTAAAAATAATTTAATAATTTGTATATAAATTAAAATGCTATAATAATTATTTAATTGTTCATATTTCCTCCTATTTCTAAATAATTGTCTATATTAAAAATCTAATCTTTTGTTTATTATTTTAATTATGTTCTTGTAATATTTTTGTTAATTCCATTTATTTTAATTATTGTTATTATTACTAATCATATTATTACTAATCCATTTATTTTATTATTATGCTTATTATTATTATTTCATTAACCTTATTTATTTATTTTTTTATTATTATTATTACTAACCCCTATTATATTTATTTATTGCTTATTTATTTATTTTTACTTATTTATTTTGCTTATATATTTATTTTTTGCTATTTATTTTTAATTGCTTATTATAATTATTATGTAAATGCTCCTGGATGTAAATTTTTTGTAAATATTTAATTATTTAATTTTCATGCCATGGTTAGTAAAATAGGGAGTGTAAACATGTATTATATTTAAAATTGAATTTAGGTCATTTAAAAAAATTATAAGATAAATTAAATTAAACACACACACACGTAAGTCGATTTTTAATCGCCATCTCACTTTCTAGGGTTGCCTCTCAATGTTGCCTAATCATAAGGTCAAGTGGGGTGTATAAAGCAAAGTCCCTTAAAAGAAAAGTCATCAAGTCCCTTAAATGGTTGCCTTTATAAAGGATCTCGTCCCTTTCGAATAATGATGACAGTCCCTCCAAATTGCTTAATACACCCTACAGTTGCCTTCATTAACAGATGTCCCTCATATGTCCCTTACATCCAAGGTAACGACTACCTATTCTTTAATAATAGGGATAGTCTTACCATTTAAAGGATAAAGAACAGAAAGACTTAAAACTTTAGGGTAGGTACCTCATAGTTGCTTGCTCACTTCATTCAAAACTTTTCAAACATTTCACAAATTTCAAACAATTTTCAAACACAAGTTTTTTACACATCCGTACATGGATCATTATCAAACTCTTATGAAAATTTTTATTCACACACTTCACATTTCAAAAACATTTTAAAGTGAGCTAAGTAACTAAGAGCCCATGGATAACCATGGATGTAAAGGGTGCTAATACCTTCCCTTTACATAACCTACCCCCCGGACCCAAAAAATCTTTTAAAAGGTCTTTCCTGTTCTTTTATGCCTTTCCTTTGGATAAAATAAAAGTCGGTGGCGACTCTTGCTATCCGCAACATAACTAAAGTCAGTTCTCCCACCGTGTTACAGAACTGGCGACTCTGTTGGGGATTTAAATTTAAGAGGGGTACCCTTAGGAATTAGATCACTTTAAATTGTTTGCCTTGTTTGCTTTATATTATCTTGTTGGGGTGCTCTTATGTGTGAAAGATCCTAACCTGGATCTAGTGTACCTTAGGTAAATGGCAATTGACCAAGGAAACTGTACGACGTATATCGATACGGTTGATCTGGTGGCCATAGTTAGTGTGACTTCTTGGTTGGTGCTTATGTTCCTTAAGTCAAGTTGAGGATAATATGAGGCTGCCATATGTTGTCAATGCACTAACTAACTTTTAGAACCCTAGTTATCCTATCTTGGCCTTTAGAAAGTAGTGAGGTAACCGGCTTTGGTGCAGACTGAAGTTGGTTGACACTCGATGCTACGCTCATTGAGATTCTGAACTTGGAGGGTTTTGGTTGGCAAGTAAGTTGCCTATTGAACAACCACCCTTGTGAAGGATCAATGATATTGAGATCCCTTAGAACCTGGTTACTTTTGTAGGACAGGATGAACCATCTAACTTTAGGGGAGGGTACTTACCTTAAACCTCATGCAAGCCTTTAAACCTAGGGCTATTGTGTGACTTGTTTGTGTGTGCCACATGTTTGTGATTGAACATAACATCATGACATCATCATGCATCATAAGCATAGCATTTTCACTAACCATTTCAAGGACCAAAGGATTTATCTTTGTTCTTTGTTGCAGGTCATGGCTTCTGCTCGTAGAAACACCATCAGGATCAACTTTGTAGGGATACCTCCCAAGCTTAAAGAGATGGTTTCTCAAGTGTCTGATCATTCCCAGTTCAACAAGAGACATGGTCACCTATTGGATCTAGTCACTTCAGGGTTCAGTGAAGACATGATGAGTGTGCTGTTTCAGTTCTTTGACCCTAAGCACCACTGCTTTACATTCCCCGACTACCAGCTGGTTCCTACAATGGAAGAGTTCTCTAAACTTCTGGGTATACCTGTTCTTGATCAGAAACCATTCACAGGCTTGGAGAAGGAGCTTAAACCAAAGGTTATTGCTGCAGCTCTACATCTGAAGAAGTCTGACATTGTTCTAGAAACGAGAAGTGGAGTCAAGGGTATTCTTGCCAAGGTGCTAATGGATAAGGCTCAAATGTTCTTGAAAGCCATGAGCTATGATGCTTTTGAGGAGATCTTAGCCTTACTGATATATGGCTTAGTATTGTTCCCCAATCCAGATCAGTTCATAGACGTTCATGCCATCATCATATTCCTGAGTCACAATCCAGTACCTACACTGCTTGGAGACATCCTACATTCTCTTTATACTCGTACTACAAAGGCACGAGGAACTTTGATGTGTTGCATACCTTTGCTATCTAGGTGGTTTATTTCTCACCTTCCTCGCTCAATAATGAAGAATGAGCAAGGGTTCAGATGGTCCAAGAGGATTATGTCACTCTCGCATTCAGATATCCATTGGTGCTCCAGATCTATGGAGAATGTCACTATCATTGACCGTTGTGGGGAGTTTCCTAATGTGCCACTTCTAGGCATAAGAGGAGGCATCACCTACAACCCCTCTCTAGCTTTACGACAGTTTGGTTACGCTCGGAGTGATGGTCCACATGACATGTTGATTCAGGGCATTGTATTTGATTACGACAACGATCTTCAAGGTTACCGTCAGAGATTCATACGAGCCTGGGGAAAAGTAAACAGGGTTGACAGCAAGACACTGGAGCCTAAGTACACTATTCCTATGGAGGCTTATCTCAGATGGGTGCGATCTCGTGCTCAGACTCTCATGATGCCATATCCTGCCATCCTGCCAGTTACCATGGAACCTGTTGCTGAAGGAGACACTGCTTATACCATCCTTCACCCAGACATGCCTACTGACATGGAAGACTTGCAGAGATCCTGGATCCAACTGAAGGAGCAAAAGGATACTTTCGAGGCTCATTACAAAACAAGCCAAGCAAGGATCCTAGAGCTGACAAAGCAACTTCACGAGGAACGGAATCTCAATTCATACCTCAACACAAAGAGGAAATGTCCATGGGAGACTTAAAACCCCATCTTTTGTACTTATTTCATTTCATTTTTTGTAAGCCTAAAAGGAAAAACAAATTAATTACTAATAAAAGTTTACTTTCTTAATTGTTTAAGCAAATTTAAATCCTGCGGTCCTTGAAAACATTACATATGCATTCCCATATCATTTCATTGCATCACAGGTATATAATTGTGCACAGGTTTCTCATCTTCTCGCTGTTTATTTCAGCAATGGCTCTTGAACAATCAGTTAAGGATCTCCAGGCACAAAATGCACAGTTCCAAGAGCTGATCTTGAACCTGTCCAAGGGGCAGGATGAATTGAAGGCACTGCTGGCCAAGAAGACTAAGAAGACTAGAAGGTCAGCTAGTTTGATCAACATGGGAAGAAGGTTCAAAGGTCTTGCCAAGACCAAAGAACCAGCTGAAGACTATGAATCTGAAGAGTCTGAAAAAGAGGGAGGCAGTCTCCACAACACTATGGGGGACTCTGATTCTGAGGCTAATTACTACCATGAGCCTAATGAAGACAAATTCAAGATGCTGGTGGATAGGATGGATGCTATGGAGTTGCAGAAATCATCTGGGCTAGATTTTAAGGATTTGAGTTTGATATCTGGGGTAGTCATACCCATTGGTTTCAAGGTTCCTACCTTTGTTGTTTATGATGGGGTCTCTTGTCCCAAGCTGCATCTGAGGTCTTATGTCAGAAGAATTCAACCTCACACTGCTGATAAGAAATTGTGGATCCATTTTTTTCAAGAGAGCTTATCTGGAGCTCAGTTGGAGTGGTATTATCAGTTGGAGAGTGCTAACATCAGAGATTGGAATGATCTTGCTGAAGCTTTCTATAAGCAATATCAATATAACGCTGACTTAGCCCCCACTCGCATGCAGCTTCAAAGCATGTCCATGGGTGCCAAAGAAAGTTTTAAAGAGTATGCTCAGAAGTGGAGAGATTTAGCTGGAAGAGTTCAACCCCCTCTGACTGACAGGGAATTGGTTGATATGTTCATGTGTACGCTGAATGGTCCGTTTTACAGTCATCTCATTGGAAGCTCATCATCTGGCTTCACTGAGTTGATCGTGACAGGAGAGCGAGTAGAAAATGGTATAAAGAATGGCAAGATCCAAGTGGGCACTTCCTCATCAGGTGCTGCAAAGAAGCCTCCCACTGGGAAGAAAGAATCCAATGCTGTTTATGGTCAACCTGATCGTAATTGAAGGCATCAATCTGTTAGTGCAGTTCATATTTCAAATCCAACTCCTACAACAACAGAGCAGCCACAGGGCAACCAACAGAGGGCTAGAAGACAGTTCACGAAGATCAACATGTCAATGGCTCAGGCATTGCAACATTTGTTGAAGGCTGAACTTATTACTCTGAAAGAGGCTCCTCAGAATCCCAATGTTACCTCTCCCAGGTACAATCCCAATGCACGATGTGCATATCATTCAAACTGTCAGGGACATGATACTAATAACTGCTGGATCTTGAAGAACAAAATTCAAGATATGATTGATGCTGGAGAAATTGAGTTTGATCCTCCGGGTACTCCAAATGTGATTACTGCTCCAATGCCAAATCACGAGAAGACTGTCAATGCCATTGAGGAAGATCTGCATATTCATTCAGTTGATGAATTGACCATACCATTGTCTGTCATCAGAAAGAAGTTAGTGCAAGCTGGGTTCTTTCCAGGCTTTCGTGAAGATTGTGTTTATTGTGAGTATAATCCAGATAAGTGTTGGAGGTTGAAGGATGGAATTCAACGTCTCATGAATAATTACACCATAGTGTTCGAAAGAAGACCATCTTCCGTGGAAAGTATGGTAGATCATATTACGCAAGGTAAGAAGACTGAAGAGGTTGACATGGTTGACAAAGTACCGGTGAGAATCACTTCAAAGGGTCCTATTAAAATCACTCATCAGGGTCCAATCAAAATTACTGCTGAAGGTCCCGTGAAAGTTGTTGCTGAAGCCAGAGTTGCTTCTGTGGTCATTACTACTCCTGGTCCTATCCCGTATACGTCTGATAAAGCTGTGCCTTGGCATTATGGATCTGATGTTTACATCCATGGTGTTAAGCAAGAGCCCTTAGCTGATGTGCCTGTTGATGTTGACAATATTGCTGGATCTAGTAAGATCACACGTAGTGGAAGAGTTTTCTCACCTCCAGTTACTTCCAAGAATGCAGCTACTCCTGCTGCTACTTCCACCACTGATGCTCGGGGCGAAGGTCCTGTTATTGATCATGTATCTACTAATGTGCCAGCTGCTGATGATCTCTCTAAGCAGATGGAAGAAGTATTGAAAATCATTCGCAAGAGTGATTATGACATTGTTGATCAGTTGGGGCATACTCCTTCAAAGATTTCTATGTTGTCCTTGTTGTTATGCTCTGAGGCTCATGCCAAGTCCTTGATCAAGTTTCTGAAGACTGCTCATGTACCCAATGCTATCTCTGTTGACCAGTTTGAGAATTGTGTTGCCCACCTGACCTATGATAATGGGTTGGGATTTTCTGATGCTGATTTGACCCCTGCCAGAAGGGATCATAACAGGGCCTTGCATATTTCAATTGAATGCAGGGGCACTACCCTGTCACATGTACTGATAGACAATGGTTCCTCTCTGAATGTGTTGCCCAAGGAAGTCTTGAATAAGCTGAGTCCTGAAGATGTTGTGTTGAAGCCCAGTAACATTGTGGTGAAGGCTTTTGATGGTTCTAGAAGAGTAGTACATGGGGAAATTGATCTTCCTATCAAAGTTGGCTCCCAGGTTTTTACTGCTACATTTTATGTGATGGACATTCGTCCTTCGTACTCTTGTCTGCTTGGTCGTCCCTAGATCCATGGGGCAGGTGCTGTAACCTCTACATTACACCAAAAGTTGAGATATCCAGTGGATGGAAAGGTTGTTACTGTCTATGGAGAAGAAGAATACTTTGTCAGCCATGTAAACACTTTCAAGTATCTGGAAATGGAAGGTGAATACATTGAAACTCCGTGTCAGACATTTGAAGTGGTTCCCTGGGTTGTTAATGATTATGTAGCTCCTCCTGTTGCGAAGAAAGTTCCCGTGGTCACCAGAAAACCTCCAACATTGGCAATGGCCTCCCTCAATGATGCTAGAGCTGTGGTGGATGAAGGTGGTTGTACTATTTGGGGTCAGCTTCCTGATATTCCATACAAGTCTGACAAGTTTGGTTTGGGTTTCACTGCAGAGTCCCAGAAGGCCGTTCGTCGTGCTCGTGATGTTCGTATCACCAATCAAGGGGTTACGAAAGATCAGATCAATGCTGTGGGAGACTATGAGGAAGACTACAACCTGGATGCTTGGATTTTTCCTATTGTGGGTGCTGGACTCAATAATTGGAAAGCTGAAGATGTTATCCCTATCTCCTTTAGTCAGGAGTAAATACTATTACTGTGTTGTTGCTTTTAAGTTTGTAATTTCTTGAACAATTGAACTCTTAAGCCATATGCCTTACCCGGGGCACAATGGTGTGCTTGTTACGGGCTGTCATTTCATTTGCATACTTCATTCAATAAAATCAGTAGACGTTTCGTTTTCGTAAATATTGTGTTCCTTGTCTTTCTTTTCTTTTATTTTTGTTTTATCAGCTATGTGTTCTTACACACACCCACATCACTAAAATGCAGATCCTCATCCACTCTGGATCCTGTTGATAACAGTTCTACTATTGCCAATTATAATTTCGAGAATCCGATCTATCAAACTGAAGACGGAAATGAGGACGATTGTGAAATACCTGTAGAGCTTGCTAGGTTGTTACAACAAGAAGAGAAAGCTATACAGCCACATGAAGAGCCAGTCGAAGTTGTGAATCTGGGAACTGAAGAAAACAGAAAGGAGATCAAGATAGGGGCTGATTTAGAGGACAGTGTCAAGAGCAGATTGATTCAGATGTTACGTGACTATGTGGAGATCTTTGCTTGGTCTTATGAAGATATGCCAGGGTTGGATACAGACATTGTGGTTCACCGTTTACCAGTGAAAGAAGATTGTCGTCCAAAGAAGCAGAAGGTTCATCGTATGCGTCCTGAAATGTCAGAAAAGATCAAAGCAGAGGTAATGAAACAGTTCAATGCAGGGTTCTTAGCAGTGACTTCTTATCCTCAGTGGGTTGCAAATGTGGTACCAATTCCTAAGAAAGATGGTAAGGTACGTATGTGTGTGGACTACAGAGATTTGAACAAGGCTAGCCCCAAAGATGACTTCCCACTTCCTCATATTGATATTCTGGTAGACAACACTGCTCAGCATAAGGTATTCTCTTTTATGGATGGTTTCTCTAGTTACAATCAAATCAAGATGGCTCCTGAAGATATGGAGAAGACAACATTTGTGACACAGTGGGGCACTTTTTGCTATAAGGTGATGCCATTTGGTTTGAAGAATGCAGGGGCAACATATCAGCGTGCTATGGTGGCTTTGTTTCATGATATGATTCATCATGAGATAGAGGTATATGTGGATGATATGATAGCCAGATCCCAGAATGAAGAGCAACATCTTGATCATTTGCATAAATAGTTTGAGAGGTTGAAGAAATACAAGTTGAGATTAAATCCAAACAAGTGTACTTTTGGAGTTAGATCTGGAAAGCTCCTGGGTTTCATAATCAGTGGAAAAGGTATTGAAGTGGATCCTGCAAAAGTGAAAGCTATACGAGAGATGCCAACTCCCCGTACTGAGAAGGAAGTTAGAGGTTTCTTGGGACGATTGAATTACATTGCAAGATTTATTTCCCAATTAACTGCCATTTGTGAGCCAATCTTCAAGTTGTTGAAGAAAGATCAGGTGATGGAATGGAATGATGAGTGCCAGACTGCCTTTGATGAAATCAAGAGATATCTGCTAGAACCTCCAATTTTGATGCCACCAGTTGATGGAAGACCCTTGATTATGTACTTAACAGTGTTAGACAACTCAATGGGGTGTGTGTTGGGGCAACATGACGAGTCTGGTCGAAAAGAGCGGGCAATATACTACCTTAGCAAAAAGTTTACCGACTGTGAAACAAGATACTCACTGCTCGAGAAAACTTGCTGCGCTTTGGCATGGGCTGCTCGCCGACTAAGACAGTATATGTTGACTCATACTACTTTATTGATTTCAAAGATGGATCCAATCAAGTACATATTCGAGAAACCTGCTCTCTCCGGAAGAATTGCAAGATGGCAAATGATCTTGACAGAATATGATATACAGTACACTACTCAGAAGGCCATTAAGGGAAGTGTTGTTGCTGATCATCTGGCTCATCAGGCAGTGGATGATTACCAGACAATGAGTTTTGAGTTCCCCGATGAAGATATTATGATTATTACCAAAGAACCTGGACAATATGACGGACCTGAACAAGGATCCCGATGGACTATGGTTTTTGATGGTACCTCCAATGCACTTGGTAATGGTGTTGGTGTTGTGATTAGTTCCCCTGAAGGTTGTCATACCCCGATTACTGCCAGACTTTGTTTCTATTGTACCAATAACATGGCTGAGTATGAGGCATGTATCCTGGGTATTAAAGCTGCTATTGATATGAAGATTCAGTTCCTTGATGTGTATGGAGATTCAGCCCTGGTAGTTAGTCAGATTAAAGGAGATTGGGACACCAAGCATGATAATCTCATTCCTTACAGAGAGCATGTTTTGTCTTTGATCCCACATTTTAAAGAGATTACCTTTGAGCATATTCCACAGAGAGAGAATCAGTTGGCAGATGCCTTGGCCACCATGGCATCCATGTTTGAGATCAGTTGGGATGATGAAGCTCCCAAGATTACTATTGATAGATTTGAGAAGCCTGCATACTGCAATAAGATTGACACTGAAGGGGCAGAGGAGAAGCCTTGGTTCTATGAAGTGAAAAGATATCTTGAAGCTCAGGAATTCCCTGAAGGGGCATCTGTCAAAGATAGGAAGTTTCTGAGAAGGTTTTCTGCTAAGTTCTTTTTGAGTAATGGCATTTTGTACAAGCGCAATCATGATTCAACTTTGCTTCGTTGTGTGGATAAGAAGGAAGCAACTGAGATTATGGAAGATATGCATGATGGGATCTTTGGCACTCATTCTAGTGGTCATACTATGGCGAAGAAAATATTGAGAGCAGGTTATTATTGGTCTACCATGGAAGCTGATTGCTATCAACACTCCAGAACGTGTCACAAATGTCAAATTTATGCTGATAAAATCCATGTACCTCCATCACCATTGAATGTGTTGACTGCTCCTTAGCCCTTTGCCATGTGGGGCATTGATATGATTGGTGAAATCAAACCTACTGCTTCTAATGGGCATCATTTCATCCTAGTTGCTATTGATTACTTCACGAAGTGGGTGGAGGCAGCTTCATTTGCATCTGTTACCAAGAATGTTGTGGCTCGGTTCATTAAGAATAATCTCATATGTAGGTATGGCATCCCTGAAAGGATTATTACTGACAATGGCTCTAATCTGAACAACACTATGATTACGGATCTCTGCACACAGTTTAAGATTAAGCATCACAACTCTTCTCCGTATCGTCCGAAGATGAATGGGGCAGTTGAAGCTGCTAACAAAAACATTAAGAAGATTGTACAGAAGATGATTGTTACTTACAAGGATTGGCATGAGATGTTACCATTTGCTCTTCATGGTTATCGTACCACAATACGTACTTCAACAGGGGCAACCCCATTCTCCTTAGTCTATGGTATGGAAGCAGTTCTGCCCATTGAAGTCCAGATTCCCTCCTTAAGAATTATAAAGGATGCAGGCTTGGATGAAGATGAGTGGATTCAGACTCGACTGGACCAGATAAATTTGATTGATGAGAGGAGGTTAGCAGCAGTTTGTCATGGCCAGATGTACCAGAAACGAATGATCAAAGCTTTTAACAAGAAGGTTAAGCCAAAGGTATATCAGGCTGGTGACTTGGTAATCAAGCGTATTATATTACCACAGGGTGATCCTAGGGGCAAATGGACTCCAACATATGAAGGTCCATTTGTAGTCAAGACAATGTTCTCAGGAGGTGCTATGATACTCACTACAATGGATGGTGAAGACTTCCCGCAGCCTGTAAACGCAGACATAGTTAAAAAATACTACGCATAAAAAGAGACCCGCTAGGTTGACAGGCCTAGGCAAAAATAAGGGCATCCCGGCAAACCAAAAGGGTTTGGGCAAAAATTAGGGATATATATGAAAAGATGTACACCCGGCAAGTCGAAAACCTGAAAAGGCGGCTTGGGCAAAAAAGGGTATCCCGGTGGATTGAAAACCTAAAAGGGCAATCCAGGCAAAAGTTAGGGATTAAAGCGTATGACTATGTCTCGTATAAATCACCCATGAAACTGCAACCAGTTGTGATACTTACTCAAGCTCGAACAGATAAAGCTCAATCCAATCATTTCCGTCTCAACAGCAGAAGATGAGATACTTGAAGATAATGGCAATAGTAGAATTTGAAACTCAATAGGATTCTTTCCCACATAGCTGATTTTCTTTTGTAAAAAACTTTATGACAAAATCCTCTTACTAGGGTTTATGCCTCCTTGTACAAACTTACCCGTGTATGGATCACTTTTTGATATAAATAAATTCCATCTTTTGAATCCAGATTTACTTTTACCCTATTTACATAAGCGAAACGTCCATTGGTTGTGTTTGAATGTATGTATGCTTTTGAATATGATTGATGTTTACCAAAAATGCATGTATGCTTTTTAATATGATTGATGTTTACCAGAAATGCATAAAATGCAGTAATAGTATTTACTAAGGACGAACGAGGGAAGGATTTCAACGAAGCTTCGCCGGTTCATCTCTACGAAACAGCTACAGACCCTCAGTAGGACAAATCCATCTTCATAAAGTCTCATCTCCCCTGGAATTTATATCCATCTCTTTTATCCTCATACGGATATTCAGGAATTTACTTTCCAATAAAGGTACGACGAACGAAGACGGGATATCTACCCTACTATCCCCAGCATACGGGAGGTTAGGTATAATATATTATCAAACAAGACGGGAATGAGTTTCTCATATTCTTCAACAACGAATCGGGATTTATTTTCCCTGGCCAGCAGTTGTTATACGAAGATATCCAGACGCTTCGGGCAGTATCATATCATACATACATCATTTACATCATACCATAACATACATATCCATAGATACATAGTACATTACCTAAGTGCATCATATCATACATGCATACATAAAGCATAAACTAATATTATTATACAGAATGCTACCTTGTTTTCAGGTTAATTATCCAGCAAACAGACTTACAATTATCAGGATTGCTTTATCCTCCTGAAAGATTATTACCTCAGGACTGCTTCATCCTCCTGACAGCTTATTACTACCTCATGACTGCTTCATCCTCCTGATAACTTCTCATACATCAGAACTGCTTTATCCTCCTGAAAACTCATCTCTCAGGGCTGCTTTATCCTCCTGACAGACTATCATCACTTCAGGGCTGCTTCACCCTCCTGAAAACTCCTATTACATCAGGAATGCTTTATCCTCCTGAAAGCTTATCACTATATCAAGACTGCTTCATCCTCTTGAAAATTCCTAGTACATCAGGATTGCTTCATCCTCCTGGAATCATATTATCAATACCTCAGGATTGCTTTATCCTCCTGACAGCTTCTTGTACCTCAGGATTGCTTTATCCTCCTGGCAACTATCATTATACCTTCATATTCAGGGTTGCTTCATCCTCCTGAAGATATATTATCAATCTCTCAAGACTGTTTCATCCTCTTAAAAGCATATCACTACATCAGGACTACTTTATCCTCCTGAGAGCTATCATTATATCTCCATATTTTGGACTGCTTTATCCTCCAAGAAATGTATCTAAAGAACTTTTTTCAAGTGGCATCTTTAAGCCCACTCAGGCATATTCAACTAGCCATCTGTTACTTTATGCACTGGTGAGTGCAAATTTTTGGGCTTTTGTGTTCAATCCCCTTCAACCTTCCAGGTCACGACTGGAAAATATACCAATCTAACCCCTCAGGTTTCAGAAAATTGAACAGGGGCAGCTGTTGCACCCCAAAATTTGCCCTCACAATACAAGACTTTGTGTGCTAAGAAGGTTCACAAGGTTCACAAGATTCACAATGCTTTCAAGATCTTCCATGAGGCTCATGAAGTCTAAAAGTCACTTCATGAAGGTTCACAAGATTAACAATGCTTTCAAGACCTTCCATGAGGCTCATGAAGTCTACAAGTCACTTCATGAAGGTTCACAAGGTTCACAAGATTCACAATGCTTTCAAGACCTTCCATGAGGCTCATGAAGTCTACAAGTCACTTCATGAAGGTTCACAAGGTTCACAAGCTTCCCAATATTTTCAAAACCTTTCATGAGGTTCATGAGGTCTACAAGTCACTTCATGAAGGTTCACAAGGTTCACAAGTTTCACAATGCTTTCAATACCTTTCATGAGGTTCATGAGGTCTACAAGTCACTTCATGAAGGTTCACAAGGTTCACAAGGTTCATAATACCTCCCATGAGGTTCACAAGACATTTTATGATGGTTCACAAGGTTCACAAAGTTCACAATTGGTCAGAAGAGTTGACAATCCCTTCAGACAATGCACCTCTTAGGTAGTGCATCCAAAACTAGGGTTTTGACTTTAATCAGGCTAAATGGACTTCCAAGACTTCAAGTGAGCTTTATAACATCTTATATGTGTGTAGGAACCCCCATGACAAGTTTCAAGATTTTTCTCAAAAGTTTGCTCAGTCAGATGATCAGATAAGTCAAAATCAGTCAATGCAGTTAAAAAGTCAAACCGAGGTCAACTGTGGTCAAACCAAAGTCAAACTTCATGATTTTTTGCCAACATCAAGTATATGAAGTAAAATTCATCATTTGATCAAGGGTTGATCATGAGTCATCAAGGAGATTCCAGATCATCAATATTCAGGAGTTTCTAAATTAGGGTTTCCTCAGTAAAAGTCAACTGAACTTTGACCAGCCATAACTTTCACATACTTCATCACCAAGTCTCCACTCAAAGCTCATTTTGAAGGAAATTGAATTCTCTACAACTTTGTGTCTCACAAGCCAAGCCCAAAAATGCTCCATTTGGAAGGTATGAGCTAAGACATTATAGGTCCTTTTGAAAGTCAACAAAAAGTCAACAATTCAAAAGGGCATAACTTGAGATTGGTAAATTATATGGACATGAAACCAGTGGGGTTGTTTAGAGGACTCTTCAAGATTTCCAAAATGTCCAATAACACCCTCATACCATTAAAATTGAAGGATATATGCCCTTGCAAAGTTGGGAAATTTTGGGTTGGTTTATGATGAAAATGGAGGTCTAAAACCAATTTCTTCCAAATGGGCTTGCCAAATGATGACCCAATCCATACAATAACTTCATGCACGACCCAAACCATTAAAAATCAGATTTTTATTATTTTTATTTTTATTTATTTTGATTTAATTCATTAAAAATCATTTTAAATAAAAATAAAATATGAAAATAAAAGATTTGATTTGGATCAAGCTTCTAGAAAGTCTTAAATATTGATTTGAATTGAAGAGGAAAGAAATCATGAGGTTTGGCCAAAAATAGCAAGCATTCACACATGAATATTTGATTTTTAAGGCATGATCATTGTGGATCTTTTCATATCAAATTCTTCACACAACCAATCAATTTTTTGACCTAAAATCAATCACCTATAAGTATTAAACATAACCCTAACATGAAGACACGGATTCCACAGCCCCAAGTGTAAGTTTGCAAATTCAAAAAATCTCTCCAAACTCAATTTTCGGATTCATTGATACAAGGAGTTTGAAGGTAAAATAAGAACATAGCAATGTTCCTTGGACCTTGTTGAAGCAAAACCAATACTCATATGCATCAAAACCACTCCATAATGCATAATCCGAATTCTACTTGTTCTTGAATATATTTTTTTCGGTTTCACTAATTTAATGTATCTCAATGAATTTTGTTTGGTTAATGATGTTTGTATTGAGCTTGTGAAGGTTTCTGGGCAAAGCAATTTGAGTTTCGATGCAGGAATAGGAAGTCACCATTGTTAGGGTTTCGGCCATGAATTTGGGGTTATGATCTAAACCTAATATAAACAAATTCTGAAAGCATAGGACAATTCTATGAATCTTGGGGATCATAAAACCCTAATTATTATTGAAAAATTTTGTTGTTTTGATGCTTGTTCAAAATTCGTAGGTTTATGTATTTTGAAGTTTGCAGGAAAATGTGCAACATAATCCCTAACTAAATTCGCAGGTAATCCAAGGAAGAAGATGACTGGCCTGGCGCGAGTTTCATATTTGAAATTCTGATTTAAAATATTATTTTATCATCCTATTTGTTTATCACACATGAGCATGTGTCCCAGTGGAAAGAGGTGTTTGTGTGTAGCTATAAAACCTGTGTTCGAACCTGGCTTTGTGCATTTTTTTTCTTAATTTTCAGGTTAAATATGAAACATAATATATTATGATTTATGGCCAACACAACATCAGATGTGCTCACCTAGCTGGAATGGTCATGCGTGCGTTTGTGTGTTTATGAGGTCCTGGGTTCGATTCCTCCCCCAGGCCTTTTGGTTTTTTTCATTATTTTTGTGATTTTCCAGGACAGTGCATAAAACAAATTTGGTTCATTCTTCTATCACATGTGCATGGCTGGCCTGGTGGTGCGTTTTGTTGACGGCAAGCTGAACGTCCTGGGTTCAAATCCCACCCAGGTAAGTTCTTTTTACCACTTTTTTCTATTTTAATTTATTTAATTAATTAGTTTAATTGTTTTCTTATTATTAATTAAAAAAATAAATTATGCATGTATATATATTTAATAAACATCTAAAATAACATTTATATTTTCTAAAGTTCTAAATTTCCATTTTCTTAATTCAAAAATTATTTTCTTTATTATGTAATTAAATTATAATATATGTATATTTATTAAAATAGTTTTGTATATTAGATTATAAATCCTAAAAAATAAACAAACCCTAATTTATTTTTCTCTAAACAATTATAAAATTACTAATTTTTATCTTATGATGTAAATTTCTAATTTTTGTAAACATAATTATTATGTACATATTTATTTAATATAATTAATTTTTGTAAATATAATTATAATCTATTTTCTTTATATAATATGTAAATATTTTTATAATTTGTTTGTAATCTAAATTATATATATAAATAATTTTTAAATATGCGTTTAGAAATAATTGAACCTATGATATTTTAATTTTGTGATTATAATATGTTTAAAAATAATTTAATAATTTGTATATAAATTAAAATGCTATAATAATTATTTAATTGTTCATATTTCCTCCTATTTCTAAATAATTGTCTATATTAAAAATCTAATCTTTTGTTTATTATTTTAATTATGTTCTTGTAATATTTTTGTTAATTCCTTTATTTTAATTATTGTTATTATTACTAATCATATTATTACTAATCCATTTATTTTATTATTATGCTTATTATTATTATTTCATTAACCTTATTTTTTTATTTTTTTATTATTATTATTACTAACCCCTATTATATTTATTTATTGCTTATTTATTTATTTTTACTTATTTATTTTGCTTATATATTTATTTTTTGCTATTTATTTTTAATTGCTTATTATAATTATTATGTAAATGCTCCTGGATGTAAATTTTTTGTAAATATTTAATTATTTAATTTTCATGCCATGGTTAGTAAAATAGGGAGTGTAAACATGTATTATATTTAAAATTGAATTTAGGTCATTTAAAAAAAATTATAAGATAAATTAAATTAAACACACACACACACGTAAGTCGATTTTTAATCGCCATCTCACTTTCTAGGGTTGCCTCTCAATGTTGCCTAATCATAAGGTCAAGTGGGGTGTATAAAGCAAAGTCCCTTAAAAGAAAAGTCATCAAGTCCCTTAAATGGTTGCCTTTATAAAGGATCTCGTCCCTTTCGAATAATGATGACAGTCCCTCCAAATTGCTTAATACACCCTACAGTTGCCTTCATTAACAGATGTCCCTCATATGTCCCTTACATCCAAGGTAACGACTACCTATTCTTTAATAATAGGGATAGTCTTACCATTTAAAGGATAAAGAACAGAAAGACTTAAAACTTTAGGGTAGGTACCTCATAGTTGCTTGCTCACTTCATTCAAAACTTTTCAAACATTTCACAAATTTCAAACAATTTTCAAACACAAGTTTTTTACACATCCGTACATGGATCATTATCAAACTCTTATGAAAATTTTTATTCACACACTTCACATTTCAAAAACATTTTAAAGTGAGCTAAGTAACTAAGAGCCCATGGATAACCATGGATGTAAAGGGTGCTAATACCTTCCCTTTACATAACCTACCCCCCGGACCCAAAAAATCTTTTAAAAGGTCTTTCCTGTTCTTTTATGCCTTTCCTTTGGATAAAATAAAAGTCGGTGGCGACTCTTGCTATCCGCAACATAACTAAAGTCAGTTCTCCCACCGTGTTACAGTTTTGTCATGAGGTTAATCCCTAATCATGGATTAAGTTGAGGAGTCTTTCTCAACTTAAATGTTCTCATCTATTATCCTTCTATTAGGATGGTGTAATGAGTCCATTAAATCCTTGATTATGGATTAAACTCATTACTTAACACTTTTAACAAAAACAACAAAAAAAATCTAAATAATTGCAAGTAGGTTAATGATCTTAATCTTACACCATGGTGATTAAGTGTGAGGTGCTTACTACACACTTAAGGTATTCTCATTACCCCTAATCAGAGGGAGGATGTGATGAGTTTACTAACCCATTGGTTTAGGCTTAAGCTCATTAACTTATGACAAATCCAAAAGCAATAAAAGATTGAAAAACAAAAAAAATAAACAATAATCGTCTCCTCCGGGATTCTTTTCTCATCATCTTCACTCACAACCGAGAACTTTCTTCTTCCGTCTAATGCAAGACAGTTTGCACCTGAGCCAGACGGGTCATACACTTGAGCATAGACAAGCAAGCAGTTCATCAGTCAATTTATCTTCCAGTCTCTTTGGGTCGAACTACGGTGTTCTGACTTCCTCATTGCACGAGAGGATACGTAGGCATAACTTAACTGTTATCGAACAAAAGTCTCTGTATATTCCCCTTCTCTCCAGCCTTTATTCTTTAAGCCTCATGGTCTTGGGCATTTCATTCTTGTTCTTACACTGACACTTCTCTTATACACTTCACACTTCTTTTACACTGACGTTTGCATTCTTTTCTAGCTTTGATACACCAATTGCACTGACACTACCCCTTTAAAACACAAATCTTTTAAGCGTGGATCCCGTCGAGTACGACGGACAATCTGGGTTCTAATACCTTCCCAGGTTGTAACCAACTCCCTTTCTCAGTTTCTCTGGTTCGCGACCGTCTTATCCATATCTTTCTAGGTCTATGCAGCATTACCTTTCCCCCGGGATAAAAATGCCTAGCTGGCGACTCTTGTCTTTTGAGTTCACCCATATGTGTGCTCTCTCTTTCGCCGACCGTTCGCGTCTGTACCCCATTTGACCTGGGTGTCATTTGGTGGGAGCGACAATGACTAGTGCGTCTTAAAGTGTATGTAGAGAGTATGAATTGTAACTTTCATACTTATTTGGATGGGATCGAAGTAGTGTTCGTTGTGGATGATCATATCTATTATAGAAATTAGAAGATGGGTGCGTAAAGTAATTGAGAATTGAGTTACAAATATTGAAAGAAGTGAAGTTGTATTTAAGTTATAAAAGTGTGATTTTTGGTTAGTAAAGATGATTATTCTTGTTGCAATTAATTGGACATATGTATCCTTATGTTGTTGTAATGTTGCTATGGTATTGGGATGTTGTTATGTGTTTAAGATGAGTTTAGACAGTGTGTTAATACAAAATGGTAAAGTTGTAGCTTATGTTTTACGATAATTGGGGATTCATGAAAGTATATATCCTATTCAAGATTTGGAATTGGTTGCGGTTGTAGTTGTGTTGGATATTCGGAGGTATTATTTTTATGGATCTAGGTTCGAAGTAGTGTAGAATAGCTGTTTGGTCGGAATTCCCGATGAATTAAGTAGAAAGTCTTTTCTTATGTCTGCTTTGATAGTCAGAAATTTGATGTGAACTTGGAAGATTTGATAGTTGCAAGTACTTAGAGTGCACAACGAAAGCGTGGTGTAGTGTAGTTTGTTCATGCGTGTGTAACAATGAAGTGGGTAGTCTGGTTACATTGATGTTGTCTTATGGAATTTGGTGTTCTTATCTTTGTTGTTGCCTCATTTCCTATAATGAGGGTTCGAGTGAGAGTAGCTAATTCCTGTGATAGGGGATTACCAGAATGTTACATATGGTGATGGTAACGACTATGTCGTGTTCCATTTCTAGAGTGAACTTGTGTGTTCGTAACATGATTATTCTTTACGTCTTGAGTTAGTCGTCGAGTGCATTGCGTGAGTATTGCTTCGTGTTGTTGTTTTCGTTGATGTGATGATTGGTGTATTGTATTATTCGTGGTGTTTCCATTCGTGGCATGAGAGTTGATTAGTTGGATGCGAAAACATATCTGGAGTAGTTTGCATTGAGTAAATTTTCGATGACGAAAATATTCTAAGTGGGGGAGAGTTGTAACGCCCTGTTTTTATTTTGATTATTATTTGTGAAATAATTGTGAATTGATGTAATTGATTGTGTGTTTTGATGTGTATTCATTGTAATTTATGTACCCGTAGTAAGGGATAGTAACCTTAAGAGTGAAACTTTAAGGTAGTAGGGGTGTGTGACCAAAAGTGTAGAGATTGGTGGTGTAGTGAGCAAAACTAATTAGATTATGTTAGTTAATATATATTTAATCATAATATTAGGAGAATATTAATTTAATTAAATATTGGGTGGAAGTATTATTATTATTATTGTTATTATTTCATTAGTTAGAATAAGTGATAATAATAATAATAATAATAATAATATTATTATTATAATAATAATAATAATAATAATAATAATAATAATTGAAATAGTAGTATGAATGTATGGAGGGTTTGGTGGTAATTTAAGGTGAGTAAGTAAGGGTAAAAGAGGAAAACACTATTGAGGGACTTTTGTAGTTAAGAGTGGAGGAAAAGGGAATTGTTCTTATCGATCATGAAAAGGGAGAATATAGAAGAAGAGAAAGGGGGATATAACAAGAGGAATATGAAGTTATGGCTCAAGGGAGAAGAAGAGATTTTGGGTACGAACTCTAAGATAAGGGTGGAGTTCTTTAATCACTTAAGGGATATATATGATGTTTGTATGGGGGTAGATGAATTGTTAGGTTTTTATCTGTATGTATGTTGATTGTTTGATATTCCGGTTAAGAAGTTAGAGTAAGGTGTCAGCGATAATAAAAGTACTTGAATTGTATGATTTGCATGCTTGAGTTATTGATGACATAGGTTGTGTGATTAATCATGTAAGGGTGTGAATCTTGATTATATGATACGTGTAAAGGTACATGTATATGTTTGTTTAATTTGAATTTGGTGGAAAAATATGTGTTGGTGTATTTCAATGGGTTTTGATTAAGTTTGGGTATGGAATGAAATGATTAATTTATGTTTCATAATGTTTCAAAAATGGAAAATATGTTGGATGTGTTTTTAATAGTGACAATATCATAGTATATTGAATTTTGAGTTCAGGGGTTTTTACGGAATTGAAATCGAAGGTCCGAAAGACCTCCAACATGAAAAGTGCAGCAGTCTGCATGTTGCAGGTAAATGGCGAGCGCCATTAGGCCTATGGCAAACACCATGTAGCCAGGTCGCAGCCAGACAACTTTGGGTCCAAATACGGTTTCGACCATAAATTTCAAACCGTAAGTCCATTTCAGTCGTCGTTCGAATTATTGGAAAGCTGGTTTCGTATACTTTCTAGTAAAAATATTTTTAACACCATAATTCCAACTATTTGATGTGTAATTGTATTTCCTTGTTTGTTGTAAGATGTTGAATTGTGGAATATGTGCTACAGGTGGGTGATGTGTGTCGTTGTTGTGAATTATTGTGTTCGCATAATTGAGCAGATGTCTACTGTATGTTGAGAAGTAGCAAGGTAATGTATTGATGATATGCTAGCCTTATACATTGTTTTGTAGTTGTATGTTGTTGCATGAGTTGTGGGATAAGACGTGTACCCATGGGGTGTGAGCGTTTATCTGGATTCTACATTGTAGAATTGAATTGTTGTTATTGTTGAGTGCAATAGTTGTTGCTTATGATGTTGCATGATGTTTTTGACTAGTTATGGCATGTTGTGTTGTAGAATAACTTGTAAATGCGATAGTTGTTTCTTATAACGTAGTTGTATGTTGTTTTTGAGGTGTATGGAATGTTGCATGAGTTGTGGGATAATATGTGTTCCCATTTGGAGTGTGAGTGTTTATCCAAATTCTTCGTAAGGAAATCGTGTTGTTGTAGTTGTCGAGGTGATTGAGTTCCCATATGGGGTGTGAGCAATCACGGATGTCGTGTGCCTATGTGGAGTGTGAGAGACCTATATAGACATTCCTCCGGGAATTATGATCATGAAATAGGGATCGAACTTGGTACCACATGCATTGAGTCAAGTTGGTGTCTCATTGCATAATAGTTGAATTGTGTTGCATTGTGAAATGTATGATTATTTGTGTGTAGTGTGATTATTTATTCTGGCCGGTGATTGTGATGAAGGGTGATTTATCTGATGATTTTTATGCTTTCATATTTATTTCATTTGTTTCTTTTGATTGATTGAGAATATCACCCCTTTTGTTTGAATGTTGCCTCCATGTGGGTAACATGCAGATAATCAGGATTAATGTGAAGTTGCGGTTAATGAAGTTGAAGTCCTTCACTTAGTTTTGGCGTCTGCTCTGATATGTAACACTAGGGAGCCGGGGAATGCTTTTGTTCTATTTTAATTATTGAAGGATAATTTTTTTTTATTTTTCTTCCAAACTATTTTTTTTTGCTTTAAGAAGTTATGTTTTATGATTTAACTACATAAGTTTCTGCTGCTTAATAATAGTGAATGTTTGAATTATGATTTTGTTAATTCTTGTTAATTTTAATTATGTATTACATGTCTTATGTAGGAGTAGGTTGAGTAGTAACATCCTTGTTGTTGAAAATTTTATTACTAATTACTCTGATAAATTTATTTAATTTACATGGGGGAATTAGGGTGTTACAAAACCAAGAGATTTCTCATAAATAAATTAGAGATTATATTGGGGTCGCCTCCTTTGTCTTAGGAATTCAAATACTTATAGATCGTTCTTGAGCTATTTTAGGATTGTCATAAAGGAGCGATATTGATACAGTTATGGATAGATTTTCCATGAAAGATAGTAAACCAGGAGACACATCCATTGCTAAAGGAGATAAGTTTTATCTCAAATAGTACCCAAATACAGATCTTTAAATGGAAGAGATGCATAAGGTTCCATATGCTTCAGGTGTGGGAAGTCTTATGTATGCTCAAATTTGTAGCTTCCCGACTTAGCATTCATCATAGGAGTTCTTGGAAGATATCTAAGCAAACTTGGTATGCAGCACTGGATAATAGTAAAATGTGTAATGTGCTACCTAAAAGAGAACAAGAGACTTCATGCTCACTTATCGGAAGTCAGATAACTTGGAGATCATTGGGTATTCGGACTCATATTTTGTCGGATGCTTGAATAGAAGACGTTCCACATCTGGTTACATCTTTCTCTTGGATGGAGGAGTCATCTACTCGAAGTTTTCCAAGTAGACTTTAGTGGCTCCATCCACCATGGAAACAAAGTTTGTAGCTTGCTTTGAGGCATTAAATCATGTAATTTGATTGCGGACCTTTGTCACAAGCCTATGTGTCGTTGGAAGCATTGAAAGACCCTTGAAAGTTTATTAGGACAATAGTGTAGTTGTTCTCTAATCCAAGAACAATATGAGTTTTACAAAATCAAAATTTATTGATATCAAGTATCTTGTTGTGAAAGAAAGAGTTCAAGAGAAACAAATTTTGATAAAATATATAGGGACAAACATAATATTAGATGATCCATTAACCAATGGCTTAACACCTAAGACTTTTCATGGGCATGTTGCTCATATGGGGTCTTGGTTTTGTGATTGCCCTTGATTAGTGGGAGTTTTTTCCTTAATTTTCTATGTTATGTGCTTTGGTTTTATTTTGGTACAAACTTTATGTTAAGCTTATTTTTTTGCAGAAATAAATATTTAGGATTAATAGTCATTTTCTCTCTACAAAATAGGTGAGTTTTGATTTACCCTTTAAAAAAATGGACTACCCCCTGAAATTTTAAAATTCTAAGTCTTTTGTCCCCCAGGTGAAAATATTATCCCCTGTAAACTTTTATTTATTATTTAGCCCCCTGGTTTTTACACGCTTAGGGGGATACCCCAAAATTTCATGGGGTAATCCAAAATTAATTTTTTAAGGGGGGTAAATCAAAACTCGTCTATATTGCAAGGGATAAATGATTATTAATCCAAAAATTTATGAGGTGTTATTGTTATAACAATATCAAATTTTTTTGTTATATGCAAATATTGTAATTTTGAATTGCACCTAACAAACTCAGTTTGATCTCACTAAAGAATCTAGTAGGAACAGTTGGTGTGGTAGTGTAAGCTCATAATTTCGACATGTTGAAATTTGGAGCTTGAAGTCATCTCTGTCGAAGAATGATGAAAGAAAAGAAATTCAAGAGATGTTGACAAGGTTAAAAGCTCCAATGCTTCGACAAAAGGGCAAATAGTATTCTGGCAGGATAAGTTTGGAAAGTTGTTTGTAGCTAAGTATTTGACAGAATAAGGTTGTCTTTCGACGTTTCGACAGAAAAGGTTTTTTGACAAAAGCATTATTTGGCAGATGCTGAAAGGGTTGTTTCTTCTTTAAAGATTTCGACAGATAAAGGGGTGGAAGGTTTCGTCACCAAAGGAGAGAATTCAAATTTAAAAGTTGCAACCTTTGACAGTTAGACACATGGAAGGTTCAGGAAAAGAAGTTACATGCAGGCTGACACTTGTCATTTATTTGTGATTTTTCCGTTCTAGGCAGTTACTTTGTTTGTATATAAGTAGAATAGTTTTTGTTTAAAATAGGTGTGTGAAAACTTATACAAAAATTCCTGTAAATACTCTAAGTACCCAGTGTGAGAGAAAATGAGTTTGATATTTGGAACCATGTACGTTTGAACACCATTTATCCTTTAAGTTATTTAAATTGTCAGTTTATTCATCAAGTTTATTTCATTTTCAAGCTTTATTTACTTTTCTGCAAGTTATAGCTTTCGACAGTTCTTCTTGTTTTTGTTTAAAAACTTCAACTTTATTTTATTTTTTTTAACTTGAACTTTACTTTACTTTCAAAATCAAAGTTCTTAACACTTTGACAGTATTGACGGAACAAACCATAAACCAATCACAAATACTAAGAATAGTTCGACAGAATAATTGCACATATGTCCCAGGACTTGTTTGGTTGGTCCTGCAAGTAACCCAATTTTCTGAGAAATTGGTTAACCAGAGGTTGTTCGCCAGAAACCACTGCGAACAAATTGGCACGCCCAATGGGACTAGTGCAGTTAAATAAGGTCTGATAGAGAACTTTCGTAGAAAAAATTGTTCCTTGCTACGTTGTATGATTCTTAGAAGCGGTAAACTAGCCGTAACCGACGTAGAAAGACCAAAGAGAACAAGAGGAAGAAGGATGGCTAACCTTCCAAATGCTTCAAACAATCCTGACGAAACCATTCCAGTTTCCAGTCCCATCCCTTCGTCAGGAGCAATACCAGTCTCTGGCCCTGTTTTAGAACAGATTAGGCCTCCATTAGGGGATTCAATACCAACGGGTTCAGGGTCCCAGAATGCGCCTAGTTCTTCCACCATGGGACACGACATACCCTTTGGAACCCCTCCCCCTGGAGGAAATACCTTCAGGCCATATCTGAATTATTCTCAGCCCTTGACTGGGAGGGAACAACCATATGGAATGCCAACTTCAATGATGGCAAGCCTACATAATTCGTCACCATTATTCTCTGATGCTATGGCTCAAATGTCATCACCATTGCAGGGATCAGGATATGGTGGAAATGGAAATAAAATAAATCAAGTTCCACCAGGTTTCCATATACCCACTATGACAAACCATTATGCACAAGTAATTCGTCAACAGATGGATGAAAGCAATCATGATATGGTGCAGGCTTTGACACAACAAATGGGGGAGGTGTTCAATCCTTTAATACAAAACACTACCCAAACAAACCAAATATTGGCAGAACAGATGGCACGCATTGCTGACTTTTTCGGAGTCCCTCAAACACAGCAAAGACTGCAATTGAATCAAAATCCTGCCAATAGGCCTGCAGAAGAGGAACTTACTATAAACCAAAGGCCATTAGGAAACCCTCATGAAAATCCCAGGGGCCAAGAGGTGATAGTTGAACAGCCTAATGTAGAAGAGCCCATTCGACATGAACCAAGAAGAAGAATAGTCCAGAGAGACCAAAATGCTGATGAAATATTACAGCAGAGAATGCGTTACAATAACCTGCCTGTCGAAAATAATATTGCCACCATGGTTGAGAGAATAATGGCGCAAAATGGAGTAAACTTAGGATTACAAAGGCCTAGTTATACTTCCCCCCTGTCTGAATTTGTTTTACAACAAGAATTACCACCAAGGTGGAAAGTCCCCAAATTCACCAAATTCTCAGGGGACACTAGTGAGTCCACCATAGAACACGTAGCGCGTTATTTGATATAGGCAGGAGAAATTGCTAATAATGAGAACTTAAGGATGAAATACTTCCCAAGTTCTTTGACAAAAAATGCTTTCATTTGGTTTACTTCTCTTCCTGCAACTTCAATCTTCACTTGGACCCAATTAGAAAGATTGTTCCACGAACAATTCTATATGGGACAAACCAAGATAAGTTTGAAAGAGTTGGCAAGTGTCAAAAGAAAATTTTCTGAACCTATAGATGACTATTTGAATAGGTTTAGATTATTAAAAGCCAGATGCTTTACACAAGTGCCGGAACAAGAACTAGTCGAAATGGCTGCAGGGGGTCTAGATTATTCCATAAGGAAAAAACTGGATACCCAGTACTTAAGAGACATGGCACAACTGGCAGACAGAGTGAGGCAAATAGAAAGACTAAAAAATGAAAAATTTAGATCAAATAAAAACAAGAAGGAAAGAGTGGCCTATGTGGGCATAGTTCAAGAAGATGATTATGACGAAAATGAACCAGTCATTTTTGACCAACAAGAAATTGATCTGGCAGAACTAAAACAAGGCCCTCCATATTCTTGTAAAGTTTTAGCCCCGTCGAATGGAAAAAATCCAGTCGAAGTAGAAAAGAATGACAGGTTCCCTAAAAGAACCTATACATTCGACATCACCAAATGTGATGAAATTTTCTATTTATTAGTACAAGATGGTCAGTTAATAAAACCAGCAGGCACTAAGGAGCCTCATGTAGACCAACAGAAAAAGAGAGGTTTTTGTAAATACCATAATTTCTTGGGTCATAAAACTTCTCAATGTTACCTTTTCAGGGATCTTGTCCAGAATGCAATCCAAAATGGAAGGCTGAAGTTTGGAGACAAAGCCAAGCAACAGATGAGGATTGACTCCAATCCCGTGCAGGTTGTAGAGGCCAACTATGCTGAACCAGAAATGGTAAATGTGGTTGAAATGGAGATCATGGCGGAGGAAAGTTTTGAAATGGTAGAAGTTACTAAAAGCTTCGACACCAACTTCACCATGATAGAAGCTGCTGAAGGTTTTGACACCCATGTAAATGTGGTGGAAGGGGGTGATGATCTTGCTGACCAGGCTGAGGAAGAAGAAGTCAAAGCTTCTGAAGACTTCGACAGTAAGAATTCTATTGAGACTACTGAAGGTTTCGACGAAAGAAATACAGTCAAAGTGGGAAGAAGCTTCGACAAGAGAAATTATGAAAGAGATGCTGAGCAGGGGGTGATCTGGGACACTCTAGGAGAGTCGAATGGGAAGTTCGACTTCATGGTGAAATATTCAGCACCACCAAGCTCCAAAACAGATATCAACAAAATCAAACCCACAGGATGGGGAGATTCTTTTAAAAATGATGACGAAGAGGAGGATAACAAAACCCTCACTATCCAAAAAGAGGCCACTGAGGGCCTTGACCAAGATAAGATCAAAACAACAGGGACTGATGACAATGCCCTTACTGTCAAACAAATAAACAGTAGTACCATCAGGACTGAAAAACATCCTGTCGAAGGTGTTGCACACTGCTGCAAATACATCCATAAGGGTTTACACCCAAAAGGCAGAGTGAATCAGTCAAAGGAGAATATCCCGGAAGAAATGATGCTAGTCGAAAAAATGAACAAATTGAAAATCACAACTGAACAGAATGTTGGGATTCATATGGTGGAAGTCACTCAGAAGGTAGGACCAGACACCAACAAGGGAAAGAAACGTCAAGAGAAGCATTAGAAGCTGGTTTACCCAGAAGAAAACGAAAGTCTTGTCGATTTCATCCAGAGGTGTCAAAGGAAGAACGCAGAAGTTATGCTTTGCCCAAGATGCAGTGCTGTGTTCGACAGGAAAGCAGCTGATGACTTAGAAGCAGCAGAAAAGACCCAGAGGAAAAGAAAATGGGGAACAGTCCCACCAACCAGAAACGAAAGATTCGACCCAAGAAGAGGGAAGCATCACATCCATGGAGTGGGAGAAAGACGTTTCAACACTTATAAACCATCCAACAGACCAAATGACGACAAATGGGTTCAACCTATAAGGGATGCCCAAGGTCAGAATAGATGGAAGAGTTTTGAAGTGAACAGGGGTGCCTCAATGGAAGTTAAAAAGGAGGCAAGGCCAAAGTACGTCTCTGAAAACTACAAAGGGAAGAATCCTATGTCCAGGTCCCAATGGAGAAGATTCCAAAGGCAGAAGAAAATTGAAAAAGAAACTGTAGAACACACAAGGGTTGGGCAGAAGGAAGCTGAATCAAGCCAGTATGTGCAGATTACAAGCAAGGGGAGACCTCTGGCAAAAGAAGAACCCCCTCAGAAGAATGGATCTAATGACACCACAGAAATGCAGAAAACAAACAACAAAATGCCAGTGGATGAAGAAGTTACAGATAACTTCATATCAGAGTCTGATGCGTCTTTCGACGTAACCTGCAAAGTGGTTTCTGTGTTGCCCAGAGACTATGACAGGATAATGGAAGTCGAAGACGAAGAGGATGACATGGCAGATGATAGCATAGGCCTTAAGCCTGTATGCTACTACATAATGAATAATGGCTGTGTCGAAGTGCAAAATGCTTTCTTCGAAAAGCCAGATGATGCAATGAAGGCTCACTTAAAGCCTCTTTTCATAAAAGGAAAGGTAGAAAACGTGGGTGTCAACAAAATTCTGATAGATGGTGGAGCAGCTGTAAATTTAATTCCTCATTATATGATAAAGAGGATTGGAAAAGATGACTCCGACACTAAGCCTCACAACATGGTGTTGTCCAACTATGAAGGTAAGGTAGGGACAACACTAGGAGTAATACAACTGAACTTGACTGTAGGGTCCATTACCAGGCCTACAATGTTTGTGGTGATAGCATCGAAGGCAAACTACAACTTGCTGTTGGGAAGAGAATGGATCCATGGGATTGGGGCTGTGCCATCCTCCATGCATCAGAGGATAGCAATCTAGAGACCAGATGGGATTGTCGAAAACATAGAAGCAGATCAAAGTTACTTCACAGTTGATGTGAACAATGTCACCAGTCGTAACTTCGACAAGAACCTGGCCCATATAGCACCATGCAATCCTGCTGGTTTTGACCTAACGGCCTCCGACAACGCCTATTGTTCCATGTACCTCCACCCTACGCATGGCTTCCAGTGGGATAAAGAAGTAATTGGAGAGATAAATTACACTTGGGGAACTGCCCATGTCAATCCAACTGGATGGGGGAGTGAGTTTAGTGAAAATGACTGAGGCATCAACAATAGAAAAGATTTCGGCTTATATAGCCGAAAAACAACTCAAAGTGGCCCTTGAGGCTGAAGTAAGAAACATGGCTGTCGAAGCCAACACACAAGTTGTCGAAGAACAACATCCTCAAGAAAACATTGAGGAACAACATACAAAGCAGAGTTTAGAAGAAGATTCTAATGGCGAATGGCAGAGTCAAAGACTTGATGCCATTTATGATGACGAACCCTTGGGGTTTGAAAAGGATCCAGCCCCAACCAACATGAAAATGGTGGCACAGGATCCTTTGGAGGAGATTAATCTGGGATTGGGGGCAGAGAAAAGGCCAACTTACATCAGTGCCAAGATCAATCCTCAACTCAGAGTCGAAATAATCCAACTGCTGAATGAGTTTAAAGACTGCTTCGCATGGGATTATGACGAAATGCCTGGTTTAGACAGAAATTTGGTTGAATTGAAGTTGCCAATACTGGAAGGAAAGAAGCCAATAAAGCAGACTCCCAGACGCTTTGCACCTGAAATTCTGTCGAAAATCAAAGAGGAAGTCGAAAGGCTTCTAAAATGCAAATTCATCCGCACAACAAGGTATGTCGAATGGATTGCTAATATTGTTCCTGTGATCAAGAAAAATGGCAAACTAAGGGTATGCATTGATTTTAGAGATCTAAACTCAGCTACCCCTAAGGATGAATATCATATGCCAGTAGCAGAAATGCTAGTAGATTCTGCAGCAGGCCATGAGTATTTAAGTATGCTGGATGGCTATTCTGGTTATAACCAGATTTTCATTGCTGAAGAAGATGTTCCAAAAACAGCTTTTCGTTGTCCATGGGCAATAGGAACATATGAGTGGGTGGTCATGCCTTTTGGTTTGAAAAATGTTGGAGCTACTTACCAAAGGGCCATGAATTCTATTTTTCATGATTTCATTGAAACGTTTATGCAAATTTATATAGATGATATTGTGATTAAATCTGCCTCAGGCTCAGACCATATTAACCATCTTCGACAGTCCTTTGAAAGGATGAGGAAGTTTGGTTTGAAAATGAATCCTCTTAAATGTGCTTTTGGTCTGCAGGCAGGGGACTTCTTAGGCTTTGTGGTCCACAAGAAAGGGATTGAAATTAATGAAAACAAAGCCAAGGCCATAATGGAAGCGAAAGCGCCATCGACAAAGAAGGAATTACAGTCTCTACTAGGGAAAATCAACTTTCTCAGAAGGTTCATCTCTAACCTTAGTGGAAAGACACAGGCCTTCTCACCTTTACTTCGACTAAAGAAGGAGGGCTTCACTTGGGGGCAAGAACAGCAAGATGCCTTCGACAAGATCAAGGAGTATCTGGAAAATCCTCCAGTCTTAATATCTCCTTGTCGAAAAAGAAGTATGAGGCTTTACATATCAGCATCTGACAGAACATTAGGAAGCATGCTTTGTCAAGAAGATGAACATGGCGTCGAAAGAGCCATTTATTATCTCAGCAGAGTCTTAAATGATGCTGAAACTAGATATAGTATGATAGAGAAATTATGTTTATGTGTATATTTCTCTTGTACAAAATTAAAGCATTATATAAAACCCATTGATGTACATATATCTTCTCATTTCGACGTAATAAAGCATATGTTGTCTAAGTCTATTCTACATAGTCGAATTGGAAAATGGACTTTAGCCTTGACTGAATATTCTTTGAAATATATGCCTCTAAAAGCTGTTAAAGGACAAGTAGTTGCTGACTTTATAGCTGACCACTCCATACTTGGAGATGAGACAAATTATGTCGAAAGAGAGCCTTGGAAATTATATTTCGACGGTTCCAGTCATAAAAATGGAACAGGTGTTGGGGTATTAATTATTTCTCCCAATAAAATTCCAACAAAGTTCAAGTACAAAATAGAAGGGTTATGTTCAAATAATGAGGCAGAATACGAAGCTTTAATTGCTGGACTTGAAATTTTGTTGGAATTGGGGGCAACAGAGGTCGAAATAATGGGTGACTCTGAATTGCTGATAAAACAATTGACAAAAGAGTACAAGTGTGTCAAAGAAAATTTGATCATGTATTTTGTGATAGCCAACAGACTCCTCAAGAGATTCGACAGTGTAGTTTTTAGACACATTCCTAGATTAGAAAATCAGGAAGCAAATGACTTGGCCCAACTGGCCTCAGGTTACAAAGTGTCGAAGGAAAACCTGATGAAAGTTGTCGAAGTGAGAGGAAAAGTTTTATCCACTGGACTGTCCCCATCTGATTTGGAGACCATAAGACTGGGATATGGTGATGAAGAAAACTTTGAAATTTTTAATGTAGATGATCCAGGGGTAGGAGATTGGAGAAAACCTATCAAAGATTATTTACAAAATCCAAACCAGACAGTCGAGAGGAAGATAAAGTATAGAGTTATAAGTTATGTGCTCTTTGGAAATGAGTTGTTTAAAAAGACTGCAGAAGGAGTTCTACTAAAGTGCCTAGGAGAGACTGAAGCTTATATAGCTTTGTCGAATGTGCATAGTGGTGCATGTGGTGCACACCAAGCAGGGCACAAGATGAAATGGTTACTGTTTCGACAAGGGATGTATTGGCCAACAATGTTGAAAGATTGTGTCGAATTTGCAAAGGGTTGTCAAGAATGTCAAATTCATGCAGGCATACCTCATGTGCCAGCAAATGAGTTGCATTCCATTATAAAGCCTTGGCCATTCAGAGGTTGGGCTTTAGATTTGATTGGTGAAATTCGACCAGCCTCTTCAAAAGGGCAGAAATACATTTTAGTTGGGGTAGACTACTTCACTAAGTGGATTGAAGCCATACCATTGACGAATGTAGACCAGGAAGCAGTCATAGATTTCATCCAGAAACATATAATGTATAGATTTGGAATACCAGAGACCATAACCACTGATCAAGGATCTGTGTTTACTGGAAGAAATATGCAGGCATTTGCAAAAGAGACAGGTTTTAAGTTGCTAACTTCGACACCTTATTATGCCCAAGCAAATGGTCAGGTCGAAGCAGCCAACAAAGTAGTGATAAATCTGATAAAGAAGCACGTGGGTAAAAAACCTAGAAATTGGCACAAGACTCTGGATCAAATCCTTTGGGCTTGTCGAACGTCTCCTAAGGAGGCAACTAATTCTACCCCATTTAAATTAACCTATGTACATGATGCAGTGTTGCCAGTCGAAATCTGTTTACAGTCAATACGGATTCAAAGACATCATGAGATTCCATCTGAAATTTATTGGAGCATGATGATGGATGAGTTGGTTGATTTAGATGAAGAAAGGTTACGTGCTTTAGAATTAATAAAAAGGCAGAAAGAAAGAGTCGAAAAGTTTTACAATAAGAAAGTAAAATTTAAAGCCTTTTTAGTAGATGATTTAGTTTGGAAAGTAATTTTGCCCATGGAAAAGAAAGATAGGTTGATGGGAAAATGGTCCCCTAAATGGGAAGGGCCTTTCAAAATTCTAAGAGTTTTTTCAAATGGTGCATATGAGGTCGAAGAAATAGAAAAAGACAGAAGAGTGATGAAAATAAATGGCAAGTACTTGAAGAAGTATAAACCAACATTGCAAGAAATAAAAATAGGAACAGAATGAAATTGCAAATAAAAACTTGTCTTCGCCAAACAGATGGCGTAAAAATAACATTACATATGAAATTGCAATAAGTTCTTAAAACAATAAAATTTCCTAATTACAAACTACTGTTGAAGGAAGGTGGCTTTGAGTTCGTCGAATTTTTTCTTTTGAAGCTGAATTCGACGCTCGTAGAGACTCTTACTGACAGTCAGTTCGTCAATCTCCCTGTGAAGTTGTTCGGCTGATTCGGCATGTTGGAGACCCTTTTGAAGTTCACTGTCGATTTCCTCTTGGTTGGGCTGTTGGAGGGTGGCCTGGCGTTCCTTCTCTTGGAGGATTTTCTTTTGAAGTTCAGCAATCTGAGTCTGATAAGCCTGAATGTTGTTTTCACACTCAGCAGCAGCTTTGGTGTATTCGTCAGAAAGCTTGTTCAGTTCTGAAATTTTGTCTGTCGAAGAAGCTACGATATTCCATTCTGAAACTTGTTCTTCAGATTTGGCTGTAATGTTCTGAGAAAATTCCTTTTGACGAACCAAGTCAGCACTTACAGAGTCAATCATTGACATCAGGTCCATCACCAGTCGACTCTCTTCAGTCGAAGCCTCCAGCAGATTAGCTCGTTTCAGGAGTTTCTTTAAGTCATACTGGGCAGAAGGATTTTCAGCCAGAATCTCAAACAGGTCCACCCCAAGGATTTTTGCCCTGATTTCATCCATGATGACACTGATGGGTGGAATGTCAGAAGTGGCCCCTGAAGTTGTCGAACCACTGTGGGAAGAGTCTTGGAAGTTGTACCTGGAATTGAGTAGAGCTTTTAAGTATTCCAGAGGTTTTCTAACTTTCAAGCTTTCAATTTCCTCGTGTGATAAGCTTGTCGAACCAGTACCCAAAGGGGTTTCTGTTGGAACTTCTGATGGAGTGGGAACATTTTGGGTAGTCCCTCCAAGGCTCAAGTTGGTTTCTGGTTGATTCGACAGATCAACCTCTTCTTCGACAATATCTTTGTCAGCCTCTGTGGTGTCAGTTGCCTCTTGAGCTTGTGCGTCCTGGCCAAGAGCATCTTCGACAACTTCTGTTGCATCAATTGGTCCTTGAGTTGGTGCATCCTGGTCTGGAGCTGTCTTTTCCTCCGCAGTAAAGTCTGGGCGAAAGGGAGAATTGTTGCCAGAAGACTCAGAGTCACTAATGTTGAATTCGTCGAAAGTTTGAGGTCCATAGACACCTGCATCTGGGGTGGCTTCTTCTTGAAGCCATTCAGCCAGAGTCTTCTCAGAGTCAGAAGGAATAACTTCTTCTTGGACTTTAGAAGTTTCTTCGACATTAATAACAACCTAAAGATAGCATAAAAGGGAAGTATAAGATAAGAATATATGCAGTCAAGACTAGGAATGTTGTCAGTCAAAAATAAATACCTGAGGGATCTCAGTGTGAATACTTGAGTCCCCACTTTTTTCACTCCTTGAGGGAATTTTGTTGGTTGGACTGGCAGGGGGAGTTTGTCTGTGAACTATGGATCTTTGGGAGGCCACTGTTTTTATTTTCAGACCTTTGTTTCTTTTCAGAGGTTGAGGTTCAGGAGATTCATCCTCAGACTCTTCGACACTCATCTCCTTTTCTTCTTGTCTTCTTTTCTTGGCTGCTGTACGAGTTACCTGCAGTAGAAAAAAGAAGAGGTATTCAGTATAAAGGAATATTGAGATACATAAATAAGAAGGAGGTGTTTTCTATTTGTCGAAACCTTTTTGGCAGTTATGGGAGATTTTTCGACTGTCTTGGAGGAGGTTCCTTCGCCAGCAATTTTCTTGACAATTCTAACAGCTGAAAGAGAAAGAATTGCATGAACATTGATATAAAAATAAAAGGAGTTAGAGATAAGAGGAGGAATGTAATTTCTTCGACACCTTCAAGAATGGGTTCTTCCACACTAATTTGTTCTATCCCAACATGAAGGTGCCCAGTGAAGTTGCCCAAGTAATACTTCGTCGGAACCACACGTTCGGCAAGTTTCTTGCTGGACTCACGAAGCAGTTTTAAATCAGATCCACACACAAACCAATCTGGAAATGGAGGGCACAAAGCCACACCAAATTCTGCAGAAGGGAGTGGAGGGAATTTTGGAGGAAAAGTGGTGAATGCAAAATTGTAACGTGCATGTGGTGGGATAGACGAAGGCACCCCCAACTTATCCAATTTTTCTGTAAACTTTTGTTTTAAAGTTACTGCTGCTTCGCCTATGGTTCGACGAAGATCACTGGGCCTGTAAATAGTTTCAAAATACTTTTGAAACTTTTGAATTTCTTTGATATGTTTATCTGTACCTTTTTTCTTCTTATCCTGCACAAAAGTAAAAGCGTTCGTCAGGAGAGTGGTGAAAGTTGCTACATCAAAGAATTTGTTAGTATAATATTCCTTCCACCAAACGTCGAAGTCTTCAGTGCATAGGAAGCTTGGTCGAAAGATGGTGGGGTAAACTTCCAAAGATGAGTCGAAGAATTTGTTGTATAACTCTAAACTTCTGTCGAAGCTTTGAAATGAGTTATAGAATATAATAGAGCCTTTCTTGTGATAAATGGGCTTCGTCTTCGTCTGTATTAGCCCAAATTGTCTAGCCACCAGGTTGGGTTGGTAGACAATGAGAGACACTTTAGTATTGTTGAGACTGTGGTGGGAGAAAAATTGCCTTGGCATAAGGAAAGCCTCCCAAATGGATATATAAGAGTCTTCTTCTTTCTTGTTCTCCACTGGGAGTTGTCTTGTGAACCATCTGGGACCCACATTTCTGTTGGCAAATGGTGCCATGGAAGGAGTGAACTTATAACGTTTGGCGAACATCATTATGTAACTGGTGAATGCTTGTCGAATACCTATGTTGTCATAAGTAGGGGTTAGTTGGACTAACCTAGGCCATTCGACGCGCCTTTCTTTCACCTCTTCTTTGTCAATTGGCATTTTGACAGGGATGCAAGCTTCGAAGGTTGCGTTTAACCACATTTGTAGGAGCCAGAAGGGGCCTGTGAGACTAATATTGCCTTTGTCCTTGAGGGTTTTTAAATTACTCACACTCTCACTCAAGGATTCGTAGAGGTTTGCCAAAAGCAACTCACTCAGGCAGAATGCAACTCCATTATGAAGTTGATTAGCCATGATAATATAACTTCTGGCAACTTGAAGTGACCTAGTGCAAAAGACGAATTTAGCTAGCCATAGAGTGAGAAAGGCAATGCGCTCTCTGTCAGATACTTCCTCATTATCTTCGCCTTGGTGATGAGTGATAAAGACGGAATATCCAGCATGCTTGGTGTCGAAGCCTATAGGGTCCTTATTTAGGTGTTCAGGGTTGAAAATTTCTCCTAAAGGACTGAGGCCAGTAATGGCTGCTATGTCGAATAGGGTAGGAGTAACCATACCACAGGGTAGGTGGAAAGTGTTGAAGGTACTATCCCAGAAGTACAAAGAGGCCAGCAGCATGTTCTGGCAATAGCGTGGACCTTCCTTCGACAGTTGGATCAGGTCATAGATGCCAGTTTTCTTCTAGAATTTCTCTTTGACTCTTTCGACCCTAGTGAGCCAAGCTAAGTAGTCGGAAGGATCTTTCGTCAGGGGAGGACTCCTAAAAATCCTAGTTTGATTCAAATAAGACAGATCTATTTCTGTCGAAGCTATGGGAATTTCAGGTTTTTTGGATGTTGTTTTGACAGGCCTAGGGTTCTTATTAGCAGCTATGGGTTTGGAACCAGAGTAACAGGGATAAAAGTCTTTCAAACGATTAGGGTCAGCATTAGGATCAAAAATGGGACCTAGCATGGCATGGGGAACTCCTGAAACTGAGATAGGAATCATTACCTGAGACCTGTAGATGCTTGCTTTCTCCCTTTCATTTGGGGGTTCTGGAATGTATTGTTGTTGCTGCACTTGCATGGGTCCAGATAGTATATGAGCAGGAGGAAGGTCAGCTGTTTTCTTGGTCTTCTTGGCACTACGATCAGCAATAGTTTTTGGAGGAGCCATTGATGTGAGAAGATGAGAAGTTTGAAGGAGCAGAAAGCTTTGAAAAGGGTTTTTTGATGGAGTTTCTGCGTTAGGGAGGAGAAGAGTTTTGAGAATGTGAAAAAGGGAAAAGTTTTTGAAGTTGGTATTTATAGAAAAAATGAACTGATAAGAGGAGAACTGAAAAGACTTTTCAGTTGGAAAAATGGAAACATGCGTTTTTGATCCATTGGTGGTGATTGAAAGTGACGGTTGGTAGGGAGCCATGATTTAGCTAAAATATAGGGTCGTGGGAGATTGTGTAAACGTCGGTTAGACGTGACGTTTTTCAGAAAGTGGAAATCATGGTGTTTTCTTGGGACTCAACAAAGTCACTTTATAATAAATGAGACTGACAGGATGTCAAAGGTCATTTCGACAGCAAAAGATATTTCTCCAGGACTAGTCGAAAACATCTTTGCTGGGGGGCAATTTGTAAGCTCATAATTTCGACATGTTGAAATTTGGAGCTTGAAGTCATCTCTGTCGAAGAATGATGAAAGAAAAGAAATTCAAGAGATGTTGACAAGGTTAAAAGCTCCAATGCTTCGACAAAAGGGCAAATAGTATTCTGGCAGGATAAGTTTGGAAAGTTGTTTGTAGCTAAGTATTTGACAGAATAAGGTTGTCTTTCGACGTTTCGACAGAAAAGGTTTTTTGACAAAAGCATTATTTGGCAGATGCTGAAAGGGTTGTTTCTTCTTTAAAGATTTCGACAGATAAAGGGGTGGAAGGTTTCGTCACCAAAGGAGAGAATTCAAATTTAAAAGTTGCAACCTTTGACAGTTAGACACATGGAAGGTTCAGGAAAAGAAGTTACATGCAGGCTGACACTTGTCATTTATTTGTGATTTTTCCGTCCTAGCCAGTTACTTTGTTTGTATATAAATAGAATAGTTTTTGTTTAGAATAGGTGTGTGAAAACTTATACAAAAATTCCTGTAAATACTCTAAGTACCCAGTGTGAGAGAAAATGAGTTTGATATTTGGAACCATGTACGTTTGAACACCATTTATCCTTTAAGTTATTTAAATTGTCAGTTTATTCATCAAGTTATTTCATTTTCAAGCTTTATTTACTTTTCTGCAAGTTATAGCTTTCGACAGTTCTTCTTGTTTTTGTTTAAAAACTTCAACTTTATTTTATTTTTTTTAACTTGAACTTTACTTTACTTTCAAAATCAAAGTTCTTAACACTTTGACAGTATTGACGGAACAAACCATAAACCAATCACAAATACTAAGAATAGTTCGACAGAATAATTGCACATGTGTCCCAGGACTTGTTTGGTTGGTCCTGCAAGTAACCCAATTTTCTGAGAAATTGGTTAACCAGAGGTTGTTCGCCAGAAACCACTGCGAACAGGTGGTTGTCGTGGTTCCGTCACGTTATACGTTAATGACGACAACCGCGATGGTCCCATTATTAATGTATGAGGTGGACCAGATTGTAAAGTTGAAATCTAAAGATAAATAACATTAAGATGCGTGCCTAAAGAATTATGATATAATTATTAAGATATATTAGCAAAGTGGATGATTGTTGGAATATTTTAATAATTTAATCTTATATTAGTATTCCAAAAATTATGTAGGCATATATATATATATATATATATATATATATATATATATATATATATATATATATATATATATATATATATATATATATATATATATATATATATATATATATATATATATATATATATATATATATATATATATATATATATATATATATATAGATATATAGATATAGATATATATATATATATATATATATATATATATATATATATATATATATATAGATATAGATATATATATATATATATATATATATATATATATATATATATGTGTGTGTGCGCGCGCGCTTGTGTGTATTTAATTATATTAGTTATTTTATCAAATAAAGTTCCTTAAATAATTATGCGATCAAATAATATTAAAAGACAATTTAAATTTTATTTAGAAATTAATTAATTAATTAATCATTGAGTATGAACTCAAATATGAGTGGATAACAGGATGATCCTTTTAAGAATAATGAGAATCATAATTGATCATCACACATATATAGATTATGGTCTTCAACATATCATACACAAACAATTATCTCTTTTCCCTATAAGGAGTGTCGGTTGAGAAACAACTACAAAAACCATCAATTCCTTAGAGAGTGTATATTTAGATTAATAGTTATTAATTTAATTTCAAAAATTGTCGTATAATTATATATCTAATCATTATGATAATCATCAAGTTCGGTCTTAGGTAAGGGCAACCGGGCCCACAACCCAAGCTCTCATAATCTTTGGGATCTAAAAAATTTGAACCGAAATGAATAATAATAAACTATATTATTTATACTACTTATGAGCATAACTGTTATTTGGCCAGCAAGACTTCGTAATACTGTTTACTCACCAGACTAGCTTCCACTTCATATTATTAACATCTGATGTGGGACTTTGCAATATTATTTATATTCAATGTTAAAAACATCTGATGTGGGACTAAAGTGATATATATACTAACAAATGTCATACATTGTTATTTTGGTTAGAAAATTTTATACTGCACCACGATTTTGGCAATACTATAAACACATAAAGTTTGATCTTTTTAAACTTTATTTTAAATTAAATACTATATCTAAGAAAATGCTAACATGTTAAGGAAAGCTAACATCTCTTTTAAATACATATATTAAAAAATTATAAATAGAAATATTATCAATTCTTTAACAACTTTTATGTGATTTTTTTAAAATAAATTTTCTTTTTGAATTATTTAACATATATTCTTGAGGCAATTTTAAATTGTTAAATCTATTATGAATATTATTAAACACAAAATGGAAAATCACACAAGAGATTCATGGTAAAATGATATTCGACTAACTTATATAGAAAAAGTTAATATTTATAAAGAATATTTAATGTATATTTGTAGGTAAATATTTTAGGTTTGTCCCTGATTGTGTGTTTATAGAAAGGCAAGAAAATAATAATCCACTTCACTCTTAATTTTAATTTTATTTTCTGAATCTTTGTTTAATGTCATGATCTTTCTCAACTCAATAAGCCCCAAATTTTATGTGATATGCCTTAAGCTTTTTTATTATTAAAGTAAGTTTTATGATTTATGTGTGGGTGCTTAGAGATTTAAGACTTGAATTTCTTAAACCGAACTTAATTAAGTAGTATTTAAACTCTATATTGACTTTTTTTTATAAGTAATATTGATTGATAAATTGAGAAAAAGAGGTTCTCCTGCCCAATACAAACACTTAACAAAAAGAAAGAAAAAGGGAAAGCTCCTTAAACTAACAAAAATTGAAAGGATAATGAATCTGATCGACAAGAGGAGCAAAGCCTAAATCCTACAAAAAATCGAGAGGATGATTCATCCAATCAAATAAAGAACCATTCCTTCAACTTAACTCCAACCACCTCCAAGAAAGGAAAACAGTGTGATAAAATAAGTCGTCGACATTAAAAGAGACATCTTTGAATATGATGTTGTTCTGGTGATTCCAAATACCTCAAACTGTGACAAACCAAATAAAACATTGCATATCTTCTTTAATCTTATATCCGGCGAAGCTAAGAACCAAAGGAGTGCATGTTTACTAACGGAATCCGCTACAATCGGAGCATGATCTAACCAATTGTAAATTTTGTTCCAAAGCAAACCAACTTTTGGACAAGTAAGAAAAAGGTGTTGAATTAACTCTACTTCTTGACGACAAAGGGCGCAAACCTTATTCGATTCCAAAGCAATAATTGTAACGCCCCGATTCCGATTATTTCATTTTTTTAGTCTTTTATTTAAATTGAGTGATAATTATTTTATTTGTGAAATTGGTAATGTTAATATGATATGTTGACATGCTATGTTATTTTTCTGTTTTTGAGAGTTATCGGAAAAATTAGAATGGAGGGTATTTTAGACATTTTCTAATTGATGATAAGTGAGAAACTTAAGTGGAATTAGAAATTGTGAGAAAATGAGTATTTGGGTGGAAAGAAAAGATATATTAGTAGAAAAGAGAAAGAAAAAAGAGATAGAAAGAAAGAGGAAGAGGAGGAAAAGAGGAAAAGCTAAGAAATCTTCAAGATAGCTCATAGGAATCGAATCAATCGAGTAAGGGTGTGAAATCTTATTATCTTATTAATGTGTATCATTATGTATGTGATTGTTTGAATGTGTTCTTGTTGTGGTTGAGTTTAGAGGTTATGAGTTTTTAGGGTATTTTGTGAGAAATCCTAAAATCGATGATTTAAACGGTTAAAACTCGATTTAAATGTAGTATGATAGTTAGTATGTGATAACTATCATGTTTGTGTTGTTTCCACTAATTTGGTGAAGTTTTGACGGATTTTGGAGGTTTGGGATGATTTTTCCGTAGCTTGTGTTTTGGAACTTCTGCTAAGTTCGCCCCGCGAACTAAGCATGCTTGTGAAGTTCGCCTCGCGAACAAGGGGTCGCACCGCGACCTGTAGCTTATGCGGAATGGTGGTTTTCTTAAAAATAAGTTTGATGTTTATTTCGTAACTTTTGAACCGGTTATCCGTTTTTAGGGTTCCACATATCGTTTTCAAGCTAAAATTATGTATTTTCTCATGATGTCAAAAAATATTATTTTTAACCGATTTTTACTCGACTTTTCCGATTAATCGTAATTATGTGAATTAAGGAATTTTGGAATTTGATTGTGTGTTGTGGCCGTTTGGCAACATAAATGCGTTGTTCGAACTGAACGTGAATGCATTTTGATTGTGAAAGATTTGTTGATGTTTGGCGTAATTGATGCGAATGTATGAAGATTATATGAGATGAATGCATGATTATATTGTGAATATGTATGCATTTCAAGAGTGTTTGAGTCATTTTGTATGTGAAGCATAATGATGTACATTCTTGTGTTGTGGGATTCTAATGTGAATCTATTGTAACATCGTGTGCCTATGTGAGGTGTGAGCGATAAATTCAACATGATTGTGTGCCCATGTGGGGTGTGATCAATTGGATTGTGTGCCCGTGTGGGGTGTGAGTAATCCATAAACATTGTGTGCCTATGTGAGGTGTGAGCAATGGGTGAAATGATCACAAATGATTGTGTTCCCGTGTGGGGTGTGAGCAATCGGATTGTGTGCCCGTGTGGGGTGTGAGCAATCCATAAACATTGTGTGTCAATGTGGGGTGTGAGCAATGGGTGAACATCGTAGGCCCGACGGGGAGTTACACTGGTAACGAGCGATGGTTCCAATAAGTTCCTGAGTGAACTTGAGATGATTGAGTCGGAACCGCATTGCATTTGCATAGAGTCGTGATTCGGTCTCTATGATTTGCATTTTGTCATCTTTGTATTTGTGCATTGATGAGTAATATGATTATGTATGTTTATATGGAGTGATGGAAATGGTGGAAGTATGCATGATGAATATGCTTGATTTATATATATATATATATATATATATATATATATATATATATATATATATATATATATATATATATATATATATATATATATATATATATATATATATATATATATATATATATATATATATATATATATATATATATATATATATATATATATATATATATATATATATATATATATATATATATATATATATATATAGTGATGTATATGTGTGATTGGAGATGAATTGTGGTGAGAATGTATTAAATGTGTATTTATATGCTAAGATATATAATTATATGCATTGTTATTATGATAATATTTCTCACCCTTCTGCTGTTTTATGATGCTCTATGAGGCATTGCAGAGTAGGTATGCTAGAGGTCTTTTTGTGAAGCGTGTCTTCATTCTTTTGTCGGTCGGCTCTGATATGTAGCATTGGGTAGCTAGGGATTTTGGTTGTGATTCCTTTTGTGGTGCATTTGTATATGTATCTTGGTGATTGATGTTTATGTAGACATGAATTATGTTGGTGAATCAAACTTGATGATATATATATATATATATATATATATATATATATATATATATATATATATATATATATATATATATATGTGTGTATGTGTGTGTGTGTGTGTGTGTGTGTGTGTGTGTGTGTGTGTGTGTGTGTGTTTGATGTTATTCAATTTTTAGATTTTCCAGTTTTATTCTAAATATTGAGATGTGGGCGCAAGTATTTAGCGAGTCCACTATTGCATATCTATTGTTGAGAAGATGTTGGATGTTTTAATTTCATGTATAATGTGACATACCTATTTTATATTATGTTTCTAATTATATTCTAATGGAATTTTAATGTGCCTAAATGATTATTTGATTATTTTGGGGTACAGAAAGGGGGTGTTACATTAAGTGGTATCAGAACCAGTGTTGAGTCAGTTGTGTCTATCTTGTTGTTGTGATGGTTGAACTTTTGTTTAATCTTGTTGTTGTCTTTGAGAATAATCAGAATATGGTTGGTAGAAATGACAATGCGATGGTTGCTGCTTTGGAAGCAATGGCTAGGGCGGTGCAGGGTGCTCCGAATGTGAATGCTAATGATGAGTTCAGGAAGAATCAACCACCTGTCTTCAAAGGAAGATTTGATCCGATGGTGCTCAAATTTGGTTGAAGGAGGTTGAAAGGATCTTCAGAGTCATGGATTGTGCGGAGGAGAGTAAGGTGAGGCTTAGATCTCACATGCTGAAGGAAGAAGCCGATGATTGGTGGGTCGGTAGGCGTCTAGCTCTTGAGGTGGAAGATGAAGAGATAACTTGGGATTTATTTTGTACTGAAAAAGAAGAATGAGATGGAGTTTCTTGAACTGAAACAAGGTAGTATGTCCATACTGGACTATACTGCTAAGTTTGTGGAGCTAGTTCAATTTCATCCTCATTATGCTGCTACTACTGCTGAGTTCTCGAAGTGTATTAAATATGAGAATGGTTTGCGTCCCGAGATTAAGCAAGTTGTGGGATATTAAAGGATAATAAGGTTTTCGGATTTTACGGAATGTTGTAGGATCTTCGAGGAAGATAGCAAGGCTCGTCCTACACATTACAAGAGTTTGAATGAGAGGAAGGGAAAGCAACAAGCTAGAAGTGGACCTTATGTGACACCCGTTGATAAAGGCAAGTATAGGGGAAACTTTGATAAGAGATCTAGAGGAGGAGGTTCTGGTTCTGTTAAGTGTTACAAGTGTAGTGAAATGGTTCATAAGTCTTTTGAGTGTGGAAAGAACATGGTGAAATGTTCTAACTGTGGAGGCCTTGGGCATGCTACTACCGATTGTAGAAGGAATATAGTGAAGTGTTATAATTATGGAGAATTGGGTCACATTAGTACTAAGTGTACTAAGCCGAAACAAGCTCAAGCGAGCGGAAAGGTGTTTGCATTATCAGGGACGGACACTACTAGTGCAGACCGTTTGATTAAAGGTACATGATTTATTTATAGTACACCTTTAGTTGCTATTATTGATACGGGAGCGACTCATTCGTTCATTTCTCATGAGTGCTCTAAGTATTTGAATTTGTTTATGACTTCTTGGGGTGGTGAGATGGTTATTGAGACTCCTGCTTCAGGGTCGGTAACTACGTCTTTGGTGTGTGTAAGTTTTCCTTTGACTATGTATGGTAAAGACTTCATCTTGGATTTAAATTATTTGCCGTTGGAGGGATTGGACGTAATCTTGGGTATGAACTGATTGCAATGTAATCGAGTTCATATAGACTGCTATCACAAGTTAGTGAGGTTTCCTTCTTTGGAAGATGATGAAGAAGATGAGAGTTTCCTATCCACTAAAGAGTTGAAGAAACTTTTAGCGGACGAAGCTCAATTGTTCGGTTTATTTGATCATTGTCGGTGGAGAGTGAAGTTGAGCTCAGTGTGTTCCCAGTGGTGTGTGATTTTCCAGAAGTGTTTCCGGAGGAAATTAAGGATGTACCGCCGGAAAGAGAAGTTGAGTTTTCTATTGATCTAGTTTCGGGTACTAGACCGATTTCGATGGCACCGTATCGTATGTCAGCATCAGAGTTGGTAGAATTGAAGAAGCAATTGAATGACTTGTTGGACAAGAGATTTATAAGGCAGTGTGTTTCTCCTTGGGGTGCTCCGGTATTGTTAGTAAAGAAGAAGGATGGGAGTATGCGGTTATGCATTGATTATCGACAGTTGAACAAGGTGACAATTAAGAACAAGTATATGCTTCCAAGGATCAATGATTTGATGGACCAATTGGTTGGTGCGCATGTTTTTAGCAAGATTGATTTAAGATCATGATATCACCAGATTCGTGTGAAAAGAGAGGACATTCAAAAGACGACTTTTAGGACACAATATGGTCATTACGAGTATTCAGTGATGCCATTCGGGGTTTCTAATACGCCGATTGTGTTTATGGAATATATGAATCGTATTTTCCATGAACAGTTGGATCGTTTTATGGTTGTATTCATCGACGATATTTTGATTTATTCTAAGTCTCAAGAGGAGCATGAAGAGCATTTAAGTATTGTGTTACAAATTTTGAAAGAGAAACAATTGTATGTTAAGTTGTCGAAATGTGAATTTTGGTTGTCAAAAGTAAGTTTTCTTGGACATGTTATTTCCGATGGTGGTATTAGTGTTTATCCATCCAAGATTAATGTGGTGATGCAATGGAAGACTCCTAGATCGGTTACGGAGATTCGAAGCTTTTTAGGCTTGGCGGGTTATTATCAGAGATTTATTGAGGGATTTTCGAAGTTGGCACTTCCGTTAACGCATTTGACTTGTAAAGGAAAGGCTTTCAATTGGGATGTTCATTGTGAAGAGATTTTCATTGAACTAAAGAGAAGGTTGATAACGACTCCGATCTTGATTTTGCCAAATCCGACGGAACCATTTGTGGTGTTTTGTGATGCTTCATTGTCTGGTTTGGGTGGTGTTTTGATGCAAGATGGAAAAGTTGTGGCTTATGCTTCAATACAATTAAGAGTGCATGAAAAGAATTATCCTACTCATGATTTGGAGTTAGCGGCCGTGGTGTTTGTTTTGAAAATTTGGAGGCACTATCTTTATGGTGCAAGATTTGAAGTTTTTAGTGATCACAAGAGTCTGAAATATTTATTTGATCAAAAAGAGTTGAACATGAGACAAAGAAGGTGGTTAGAACTTTTGAAGGATTATGATTTTGGTTTGAATTACCATCCGGGTAAGGCAAACATGGTGGTCGATGCCTTAAGTCGTAAGTTGTTACATGTGTCCGCATTGATGATGAGAGAATGGGAACTTTTGGAGAATTTTAGAGACTTGAGTTTAGTTTGTGAAATAACGCCGAGAAGTGTGATACTTGGTATGCTACATGTTATGAATGACTTTCTTGCAACCGTATGTGAAAAGAAAAAGTTGGATTTGAAGTTCGTTGATTTGATGATGAATGAGAATGAGGATTTCAAGGTTGATAATTTTGGAGTTTTTATATTTTGTGGTCGTATTTGTATTCCCGATGATGCGGAGTTGAAAAAGATGATATTGGAAGAAGGACGCCGAAGTAACTTAAGTATTCATCCGGGAGCGAATAAAATGTATCAAGATTTGAAGAAGATACTTTGGTGGTCCGGATTGAAGAGGGATGTAGCTCAATTTGTGTATGCATGTTTAACTTGTCAAAATTCTAAGGTGGAACATCAGACTCCTAGTGGATTGATGCAACCGTTGGACATTCCAGAGTGGAAATGGGATAGTATATCAATGGATTTTATTACGGGATTGTCGAATACGCAAAGAGGTCATAATGCTATTTGGGTAATCGTTGATAGGCTTACTAAATCTGCTCACTTTATTCTAATTGATATTAGTTATCCTTTGGAGAGGTTAGTTGAGATTTATGTTCTTGTGGTTGTGAAGTTACATGGAGTTCCTAAGAGTATTGTATCGGATAGAGATCATAGATTTACATCGAGATTTTGGGAGAGTTTGCAAAAGGCTTTAGGTTCTAAGTTAAGATTGATTTCGACTTATCATCCGCAAACGGATGGTCAAACCGAGAGAACAATTCAATCGTTGGAGGATTTATTGCGTGCTTGTGTGCTAGAGCAATGTGGTACTTGGCATAGTTATTTAGCGTTGATTGAGTTCACCTACAATAATAGTTTTCATTCAAGTATAGGTATGGCACCATTTGAGGCTTTGTATGATCGGAGATGTCGAACACCTATGTGTGGGCATGAAACCAGTGAGAGGACGGTAGTTGGACAAGAGATGGTACAACAAACGACGGAGAAAGTGAAGTTTATTCGGGAGAAGATGAAAGCTTCTCAAAGTAGACAAAAGAGCTATCATGACAAGAGAAGGAAAGATCTTGAGTTTCAGGAAGGAGACCATGTGTTTTTTAGGGTTACATGAGTTACAGGTGTGGGTCGTGCTTTGAAGTCGAAGAAGTTGACTTCTTGTTTTATTGGTCCGTTTCAGATTACTGCACGAATTGGTGTTGTGGCTTACCGTGTGGCGTTGCCTCCAAATCTTTCGAATTTGCATGATGTGTTCCATATTTCGCAACTTCAGAAGTATGTTCCGGATCCGTCACATGTTATTCCTATGGACGAGTTTGAAGTGAGAGATAACCTTACGGTTGAAGTTTTACCGATTAAGATTTTGGACCGTGAAGTTAAGAAGCTAAGAGGCAAGGATATTGCGCTTGTGAAATTAGCGTGGGGAGGCGTTTCAGAAGGCAATATGACTTGGGAATTAGAGAGTGGGATGCGAGAGTCGTATCTGGAGTTGTTTGAATCAGGTAATATTTTCGAGGACAAAAATTTATAAAGTTGGGGAGAGTTGTAACGCCCCAATTCCGATTATTTCATTTTTTTGTTGAGTTTTTTATTTAAATTGAGTGATAATTATTTTATTTGTGAAATTGGTATGTTAATATGATATGTTGACATGTTATGTTATTTTGCCGTTTTTGAGAGTTTTCGGGAAAATTAGAATGGGGGTATTTTAGATATTTTCTAATTGATGATAAGTGAGAAATTTAAGTGGAATTAGAAATTGTGAGAAAATGAATATTTGGGTGGAAAGAAAAGAAATAGAAAGAAAAGATATAATAGTAGAAAAGAGGAGGAAAAGAGGAAAAGCTAAGAAATCTTCAAGATAGCTCCTAGGAATCGAATCAATCGGGTAAGGGTGTGAAATATTATTATCTTATCAATGTGTAACATTATGTATGTGATTGTTTGAATGTGTTCTTGTTGTGGTTGAGTTTAGAGGTTATGAGTTTGTAGGGTATTTTGTGAGAAATCCTAAAATCAGTGATTTAAACGGTTAAAACTCGATTTAAATGTAGTATGATAGTTAGTATGTGATAATTATCATGTTTGTGTTTTGTTTCCACTGATTTGGTGAACTTTTGACGGATTTTGGAGGTTTGGGATGGTTTTCCCGTAGCTTGTGTTTTGGAACTTCTGCTAAGTTCTCCTCGCAAAAATGGTTCGCGCCGCAAACTGAGCATGCCTGTGAAGTTCTCCTTGCGAACAAGGGGTCGCGTCACGACCTGTAGCTTATGCGGAATGGTGGTTTTCTTAAAAATAAGTTTGATGTTTATTTCGTAACTTTTGAACCGGTTATCCGTTTTTAGTGTTCCACATATAGTTTTGAAGCTAAAATTATGTATTTTCTCATGATGTCAAAAAATATTATTTTTAACCGATTTTTACCCGACTTTTTCGATTAATCGTAATTATGTGAATTAAGGAATTGTGGAATTTGATTGTGTGTTGTGCCTGTTTGGCAACATAAATGTGTTGTTCGAACTAAACGTGAATGCATGTTGATTGTGAAAGATTTGTTGTCGTTTGGCGTAATTGATGCGAATATATGAAGATTGTATGTGATTGTATGAGATGAATGCATGATTATATTGTGAATATGTATGTATTTTAAGAGTGTTTGAGTTATTTTGTATGTGAAGTATAATGATGTACATTCTTGTGTTGTGTGATTCTAATGTGAATCTGTTGTAACATTGTATGCCTATGTGAGGTGTGAGCGATGAATTCAACATGATTATGTGTCCATGTGGGGTGTGAGCAATCGGATTGTATGCCCGTGTAGGGTGTGAGCAATCCATAAACATTGTGTGCCTATGTGAGGTGTGAGAAATGGGTGAAATGATCACAAATGATTGTGTGTCCATGTGGGGAGTGAGCAATCGGATTGTGTGCCCGTGTGGGGTGTGAGTAATCCATAAACATTGTGTGCCCATGTGGGGTGTGAGCAATGGGTGAACATCATAGGGCCGACGGGGAGTAACATTGGTAACGAGCGGTGGTTCCATTAAGTTCCTAAGTGAACTTGAGATGATTGAGTCCGTACCGCATTGCATTTGCATATAGTCGTGAGTCGGTCTCTATGATTTGCATTTTGTCCTCTTTGTATTTGTTCATTGATGAGTAAACATGATTATGTATGTTTATGTGGAGTGATGGAAATGGTGGAAGTATGCATGATGAATATGCTTGATTTATATATATATATATATATATATATATATATATATATATATATATATATATATATATATATATATATATATATATATATATATATATATATATATATATATATATATATATATATATATATATATATATATATATATATATATATATATATATATATATATATATATATATATATATATATATATATATATATATATATATATATATATATTTGTGTGTGTGGATATTTATACATTGTGATGTATATGTGTGATTGGAGATGAATTGTGGTGAGAATGTATTAAAAATGTGTACTTATATGCTAAGATATATAATTATATGCATTGTTATTATGATAATATTTCTCACCCTTCTGTTGTTTTATGATGCTCTATGAGACATTGCAGAATAGGTATGCTGGAGGTCTTTTTGTGAAGCGTGTTTTCATTCTTTTGTTGGTGGACTCTAATATGTAGCACCGGGTAGCTAGGGATTTTTGTTGCGATGCCTTTTGTGGTGCATTTGTATATGTATCTTGGTGATGGATCTTTATGTAAACATGAATTATGTTGGTGAATCAAACTTGATGATATATATATATATATATATATATATATATATATATATATATATATATATATATATATATATGTTTGATGTTATTCAATATTTAGATTTTCCGCTTTAATTCTAAATATTGAGATGTGGGTGCAAGTATTTAGCTACTTCACTGTTGCATATCTATTGTTGAGTAGGTGTTGGGTGTTTTAATTTCATCTATAATGTGACATACCTCTTCTATATTATGTTTCTAATTATACTCTGATGGAATTTTAATATGTGCCTAAATGATTATTTGATTATTTGGGGTATAGAAAGGGGGTGTTTCAATAATCTTTCAAATTCCAAGGTTGAAACGAGTCGAAAGGTGATCCAACGCAAGTCTTTGAGCAAAGACTTTAGTTTTCAAAGGTATGCTTGTTCTCCAAATAACTTGTAAGAAAAGCTTAATATCTTCCGACAAAATAACTTCGGGTTGCGCATCATTAATTATTCTGTTAGCAAAATTCACAGTAAATATTCTTTACGGATCCACCCTTCACTCCCAAGCATCTAAAACATGTTGATGAACCTGTTGGTTTGAAAGAAAAATCCTGAAAGCAATCAGCTCTCCTTATGATATTGCATCTGTGTCCATATGAAGAAAATTGAAGTTCCAATTCCAAATATCCTGCACCCAAAAACCAGCCTCTGCGACGCTGCAATATCTCTGATTAGATGCTTGGAAAATAGAAGGATACAATTATTTTAAGTAACAGATCACCGCACCAAAGCGAACTCCAAAGAAAAACTTGATTTCCACAGCCTATAGTCGGTTTAGTGAACATATGGAACGACAAGTCTGACGTCAAAATCTTAACTTTCAATAAATCTTTAAACCACAAAGATGTTTTTAACGGACGGGGGGCTGCTTCAAAATCCGGAACCCACTTGCTCAAGCTTCCGTATCTATTAATCAAGACATTCCTCCAAATTTCGTTACCTTGAATGAGGAATTTCTAAATCCATTTTGATAGAAGAGCTTTGTTGAAAAAGCCGACATGTTTAATTCCCAAACCACCTTTATCTTTGGGCCTGCACAAGTCACTCCACTTAACCCAAGCTATTGTGTTTTTATCATTCGAACCGGACCATAGAAATCAACGTTGAATAACAATAATTGCTTTAACAATCTTCGACAGAACCTTGTAGAACGAAAGGAAATGAGTGGGGGGATTTTCTAGCACTGAGTTAATGAGAGTGACCCGGCCTCCCATCGATAGATTTCTATCAATCCATAAATTCAGCATGCCCTTTAGACAGTTAATGATCGGGTTCCAAAAAGAGGCTTTTCTATGATTGCCACCTACTGATAAACCAAGGAATTTAAAAGGTAACCGACTTGATTTGCAGTGAAGAAAATTTCCGGCTGCTGTAAGGAAACCTTTGTCAAGGCCAATACCATAGATGCAACTCTTAGAAAAATTTATTTTCAACCTTGAAACCATTTCGAAACCACGTAAAACAACCTTGAATGCCCATAAATCAGAGTAATCTCCATCACTAAACAAGAGTGTATCATCGACAAATTGGAGAAGCTCGATTGAAGAACCATTATAAGTACGGAATCCCTTGAAAACGTTTAGAGCAACCGCTTTACGAACCAAGACCGCCAAGATTTTGGCAACCAAAACAAACAAGAAAGGAGCTAACGGGTCTCCATGCTTCAATCCTCGCGAAACCTCAAAATTCAAAGACGGACTCCCATTAATCAAAACTGATACAAAGCTATTACACAATACTCCTTTAATCCAATTAATCCACTTTGGACCAAAGTTCATTGCCGTAAGAACATGAATGAGGAAGTTCCAATCTACGCAATTGTAGTCTTGGGAAAAATCTACCTTAAAAGGGAGACATTTTCTCTTATCTCCTTTTTCCAAATCAACGACTTCATTTGCAAGGAGGACTCCATCCAGAAGATTTCTCTCCGAAATGAAAACAGTTTGCGACGAAGAGATAAGACTAGTAATAACAGGCGCAAGCCTTTTGGAAAGAAGTTTAGAAACTACTTTAGCTACATAACCAACAATACTAATTGGTCTGAAATCACTAAAGCTTAACGGACTTCCGACTTTAGGAATAAGGGCCAAAAAGGAAGAAGAAAAAGCCTTAGGAAGATTGTTTGTCATAGAAAAATTCTTGACACACTTGACAAAATCAGATCCAACAAAATCCCAACATTTTTTAAAGAAACCGAATGAGAAACCATCAGGGCCAGGGGACTTGGAACTATCACAGTCAAAAACTGCAGCCTTAATTTCCTGCTCTGTAAAATCAGCATCCAGCAGCAATTTGTTATCCTCACTAAGTTTTTGCATAGATGATAAATCCATATGAGGCCTAACTCATCTCTCACTATGGAACTTCTCTTTAAAGAAAACAACGACAACCTCTTTGATATCGAGAGGGTATTCTATTAAATTGTCGGTAGACCTTATTGCAGTTATAGAATTCGATCTATTTCAAAGCCTTAAGGTGGAATGAAAGTATCATGTGTTCATGTCTCCCTTTTTCATCCATTTTGTTCTACTATTTTGAAAAACCATATTGTCTTTCAACCTTAATTCAAACCAGAATTGTTCCTGAACCTTCAACCTTTCTTTGTGTAAATCCTCCGAAGGCCCCTCTAAACCATTAGCCATCTCCATATCAAGCCCATTTAAGGTTTCAATTTGATTCTCAATGTTGAGATCAAGCCTCCCAAAAACCTTGGTATTCCATTCCTTTAGTAACACTTTTAAGGCCTTAAGTTTCTCTTTAAAAACATATGTAGGAGTACCTTGATAATTCATCAAATTCAAAGCTTCCCTAGTAAAACTCATAAAGTCCTTATGATGAGTCCAACAATTAAAGAAACGAAACGGTTTAGGTCCCGAGTTAGCAGTTGAAAACTTAATCCATAAAGGACAATGATCTGAGACATCTCGTTTTCCAACAGACTGCGCTTTCAAATCCCATAAATCCACAAGGTATACATCAATAAGGAATCTATCAAGTTTTTTGCAATTCAAACCATTAGAGTTGTACCAAGTAAAGCACTTACCCACAAACGGTAAATCGATCAATTATAAATCTGAAACGAATGAATTAAATTCGTAGCAATCCATGTCAGAAGAACTTCTTGAACCTTTTCTTTCATCGCCTGTTATGACTGAGTTGAAGTCACCTCCCAAAATCCATTTACCACAAGGTTGAGCTGATTGAATTCTAGGAAATCTGACCATAATCTCTTATTATCTCTTAATCTGCAAGGGGATTAAAAATTAACTACATACAGGATAATATCTTTCCACAAGAAATTGGAACACAAAAATCCAGCTCCTTTAAAAGAAGAAATAGGCAATAGCAAATCTTTCCTCCAAATGGTTAGAATACCTCCAGAAGATCCAATAGAATCACTAGTAGACTAGCCATGATGTCTATTACCCCATAGAACTCTGACTTTTATATCTTGCATACAAGAAATTTTCATTTCTTGTAGTAAGCACATATCGGCTTTACCTTCCTGAAGGATTTTACGGATTCGCTTTCTCTTAGAAGCCAAACCACACCCACGCACGTTGAAAGAAACTAAAATCATTGAAACTGATTTTCAACATCCTTCCTTTGCTCGAACAAAGCCTTATCTCTATCTTCAATATTCCTGACAATACTTTCAAACACCTCATTGTCTTCTTCAGCTTCAATCCCCAAAAGACGGACAAAATTCCATATCTTTCGGGATACCCCTTCTAAACCTTCCTTGAACTTAAAGTTGCTTCTAACAATGTCAGAATCATCAATTGAGCTAGAAAACGGACCTTGAAGAAAACCATAGGAGCCAACATCTTCTCGGATAAGGGGAAGGATTGGGTTGGTTTTCAACTTAGAATCAGCGCCCTTAACTTTCAAACTGGTATTGATAGAAGGAGATGAAGTTTTAATGAGAGTAGAATAGAAATAAGGAGAAAAGGGTATTTGTATGTTATCATAAAAAAAGGTATCTCCAAGTTATCTAGCCTATCCAACTCCCTGTTACCAAAGGAATATGACCCTTCACAGTCCAAATCTTTATCCATTGAAGAAAAATACAAATCCTCATCCTCAAAATCCGATGGATCAAAGCCATCACCATCTTTACAGTCATCCAAGAAAGCAGGTGCATCTGGGCTCGGAAACGATTCACAAACATTGACTAAAACTTCTTTGCCATTAACCAATAAGATCCCCTTGTCTCTAATCGTCTCTAACAACTTAGACTTAATGGACAATTTTGTTTCATCCAATCTTTGTTTCTTCAAGGTAGACGAATCAGCTTTTATGAAAACTCCAAATGTCTCCATTAATCTGTTGAAAACCTCAATGTTCCAGGCAAAACTAGAGATGCCTCTGCAAGAAACCCAAACAAATCTTGTATCATCCATATTTGAGTGGAATGTTAAAATTTTAAAATTAAAAACTTATGTTAATAGAATGTGGATGAATTTTAAACTAAAAAAAAATGACAACTTATTTCTAACAAATTTTAGTTTTGATGTTAGTATGAATAGTGAAATCTTTGTAAATAAAAAAAGTTAAATTACTTTAGCAACAAATGTGAATCATACAACTATTAAATGTAAATTTTTTGTTTTTTAATTTATCTTATAAATTTTAATCTAGCATTCGTATCGACTTCAAAATTGTTTGGAACGGTTCAATAAATTATAATTTTTTAAAGATCCTTATTATTATTTGTCTTGGGTATTAAAAAATTAGAATCGATCCTAATAATTATTTTTATCTTCAAATAAAAATTATTTTTATAATGTAGTATAATTTTGTGTAAAAAAATTATAAATAAAAAATTCATAAAAGTTTCAAATCAAATAGTTATTTTTAAAATGTTAATTTAGATATTTCATTATTTTATTGATGTTTTTTGGATATCAAAATTTTAAGAAATCATTCAACTTTTGAAGTTATTTTAAATAGTTTTTGATAAAATTATTTTGGATATATGGTATTTTAAATAAATTGCGATTGCGATTTTGATTATGTTTTGATTTTCAATGATATATATTATGTTATAGAATATCAAGATTAATCTTTCAATTTTAAAAATCCAAATATAAAAAAAATTATAACATTATAAAGAAAAATTTTATTTTTTACAAATTAAAACAAATCATTGTAGAGAAAATCATGACTTTATCCAAAGTTGGGTCCAACTCATAATGATTACTATGCATTATTTTAGGCAATTGTTTAAGGCATCTCATATGTTTCTCAGTCTTCTTACAAGTTTCCAAAAATTTCGTCATTTCTAGAATATATCTCCGGATACACCCTAATATACATATTACATTCGTTTTTTAGTCAGATCCCTCAATTTTATGAATAAATTTATCGTAGAAATACTTCTATGGGAAATTTCCGAAAATGTATGTATTTCTCCACTAGCACATGCATCAGTACCTTCTCAGTCATACTAGCATCTTTTCATTCTGCCAAAAACACAAGACACAATCACATAAGGAAGCAAATTAAAACCAAAACAAATGTAAGTGATTGATTAGCAAAACTATGGAAACTTTTTGGCTAATTTAATCATCCTATATACATTCGCATCCTACAAAACTCAAATTACAACAGCAGCATCCCCCGTGCATTTCTTTTCAATTACACACATACCAAACACATGTACATTATAATGAATGAAATTGTTTATGGTGCACAAGTGGTATAATTTGGTAGTTTGAAATTGAACAACATCACTATCATTTATCATTACCAATTGCAAGTGGCCTAAAGTCCTTATCCAATTACAAATGGACTAAAGTCATTTATCATCATCAATGGTAAGTGGCCTAAATGCATTATATTTTTGTCAAAATTTAATCTGGAGATGCATCTTCGAATGCATAAAAGGTGAGTCTGAAGATATATCGGTTGTCCGGATATACATATTCAAACGTTTTTATTTCAGATACTCGCGCCAGACCATTACATTCCATCTTCCTCCTTCATTTCTAAAAAGTATTCAAAAATACCATTTAAACTCTCACATTCATTCAAACTTCTCATACATTCTAGCTTCTATCATTGCAACTCTTTCCAGCCATTTAAACTTATCATATATTCAAGCTTCTCTTTCTCATCCATTTGATTTCGTAAGTTTTTCAAATTCTTTCTTTCTGCTTTAAATGATGTTTTAGATTACATAATTTTTTTATACATTACATCGTAGTAGAACTGAAATAGGTAGCCAAATGGATATACATTGACATTTGTTTAAAGGGTTAGGGAAACAGTTGTGTATTGTCATTGCAGAGAAAATCACGACTTTATCCAAAGATGCGTCTCCGAATAAAAACATCATAATTGAGTATAAAGGGTATTTATGAGATGCATCTCCGGATACACTCAAATAACATACGAATATGCATCTCCGGACCACATTTTTATTCAACATGGGGTGGAAATTAGAAAGACAAAGATTTGTGTGATTTTGTGTGCATCCAGATATGCATCTCCGGATGCATTAAGGGCATTTTCAGATTTTTCAGATGTGTGGGCCACACCTCTAAGGATGGACTAAGCATTTCCCTTTTCATAAGTGTTAACCTTCCAAAAGTGCTAACCTTTTTTTTCCTGATTTGTATACCTAAAGTTGACCAACCTTTTAGTTTATGAGAGTATAGACTAATATGTCTAGTAGGGAGCATGTACAAGATTGTGGCGAATTTGTTGGCGGATAGCTTTAAAAAGGTCATTGGGAGTCTTATTTCTCCTTGTCAGTCGGCGTTTGTTCCGGATAGACAATTGTTGGATGGAGTTGTAATTGCAAACAAAATTGTGGATAAGAAGACTATGGATAAAGAGGATTGTGTTCTTTTTAAAGTCGACTTCGAAAAGGCATGTGATTGTGTTAGTTGAAATTTTCTTCAATTTATGATGGTGAATATGGGTTTTGGAATGAGGTAGATGTGATGGATGGAGATGTGTGTATTCAAAAGTCACTTGTCCATATTGGTTAATGGTAGCCCGATGAAGGATTTTATAATGGAAAGGGGATTCAGACAAGAAAATTCTCTATCTTTTTTCTGTTTCGAAATAGTTTCGGAATGCCTTACTAGCTTGATGAATAAGGTGGTAATCTCAAGAAGATTCAAGCGTTTTAGTGTTGGAATTGGTAACATTGTAGAAATGATTCAGTTTGCGGATGATACATTAATAATAGGTGAAGGGAGTTAGAGAAATATTTTGTAATACCCGATATTTTAATAAATGCTCGGGATAATATTAATTGAAATCAATAGGATTTTGGTGTGCTATGAGAGTTTTCTATTAAAATAATTAGAGCAACCGATGAACTTAAATTAATTAGTTAATATTATCTAACTTGGAGGTTTTATTAATTAAGTGACTCAGAGACATTTTTGGATACCCTCAATTTTGGACTCATTAGTTAGTCTTACTAACTAATAGATAGAATATACTTATTTTTCTTTCCCTTTTCCTCATTTTGGTATGAAAGATATAGAAACAAGGGTTAAAAAGAAGAGAAAGAGAAGAAGAGGAAAACCAGGAAGTGAGAAGCAACATTGGATCAGCATGCTTCATCTTCTTCATCATTCATCATCATCTTCACCAAACTCCTCTCCATTTGCAATGTGGGTTATAGTTAGTATTTTTATTGTAGAAGTTTTGAGTTATAGGGTTTTAGGTTAGAATGTGATAAAATCTTCTAATCGAAAAATCAATGATTAAATCGGTGTTTAAATGCATGGATATAATCTTTAATGCTTGCTAACTTGATACTTTGAATTCCATAGATAGTGTAGCAATGGGGAAAAGTGTGAGAAGTTTGGGAAGTTAGTGCTTTGTGTATTGAACCATGAAATGGTTGTTGATCTTGTTTATATAGTTGTGATTGATGCTACATGTGTTTTCATGTTGTTTTGGGTCTTTGGGTGTGTTAAAATGATAATGTTGGTGTTTTTTTTCACAAAAACGCATCTAGGAACTGGTACACTTCGCTACGGATCGCTTTGGTTCGCATAGCGAAAAATAGGGGATTTCTCTATTGTCTTACTTCGCATCGCGAGCTCAAGTTCGTATAGCGAAAGTCACCCGGGTAGAAAAAAATCAAAAACTTCGGAAATTCATAATTTTTGAATCGTAACTCCGTTTTGGTCCCCGTTCGAAGCGTTGGAAGGCTATTTCAATGCTCTACGTGATAAAAAGAAAAAATATTGATTTAGATGTGAAATTAATTAATTTTTGAGGTTAATTAATTTATGAGATTTAATTAATTTTGGTATTGATTAAATGTGTTATTTGATTAATTGTGATATTAATCGATTTGTGAAATATATTTAATCATGAGGATTAAATGACAGTTGAGATGTTGATTATGTTGTGGGATTAATTTAATTGTAATAAATAATAGAAATGTTGGATTATATAATCAAGAGTTATATAATTAAAAGCTTGAAAGAAGTTAAGTAGAGTGAGGAAACCTTACCACATATCAATAGTAGAACCTAGTTGTGACTAGGAATTTGATAGAAACTAGATGACGATATTCGGAAGTTCGATACATAAATGTGTATCTTAGTCGAGTAATGGTCTAGTGGTGAGAATTATTATATGGAACATGTGTGTGAACTCGTTTGGGTGTGTTATTTGTGATAAGGCGAATGTAGCCTTGTGATTGGTATGTGTGATCACGTTGTGTTTAAATCACGTAATCGGAACCGTTTTCCCTGAGATGTCGTTCCATTAGCCAGGGGCTCCTCTGGAATGTACGCATGTATTACTTGGCAGGTTTGGTTCTCGCGTTTAGTACGAATGAAACATATTCATATGTAGAGACTTAAGATGGTTAACAGACCATGTGAAGTGACGATTCAAGGTTAACAGGCCCAAGATCCGAATCCATTTTGTATGTCAAGTAAATACAAGGATCCATGACTCGTGTCAACTCTTAGACGTAAGAGATGACGGGAATAAGGTATGCATTCTTGGTTTCCGGGTTAGTGATACTTTCGTGTTAGTGAACTCAATACATGTTTCCATATGAGTGTGAGATTGTGAACTCAAGGTCTAGGCTTTCCCCCGACTTGAGTAAGATTTTCTTGTAGAACCTTGTAAAGCCAAGAGAATCCATAAGATAGGAAACTCACTGATATGTTGATATCTCACCCCACTATTGTTGTTGCTTTTCAGGTTTTAATTGTAGGTTTGGTTTACAAGTGGGGCTATGCTTGAATGTTTCAAGAGAAGCTCAGTATTAGTTTTTCCGCTGTGTATTTATCTTTTGTACAATGAAGGATATTGTATTGATCTTAGTATTTTTATTTTAGTATAATTTGCATGTCTTGCACCATAGTTGTATATTGTTTTTAGTATTGGTCAAGAATGTGAATTATGATATTAGGAACTTATGATGGTGTCAGTACCAAATAAAATTTTGTATGATATTATTCTAGATATATATTATATGGGGCATTTCAGTTAGTATCAGAGCAAGTTGTATCCTCGACCTAGCCTTAAAACATCATAAGTAAATCTTTCCTGCCTCTTAAGTGTGTCTTGTCAGCATGACTCTTAATATCATACTATGTAGTATTGGGTATGATCAACCTAATGTTATGTATGTGATAGGAAGAATCATAGTTAAGCGATCACGAGGACTCCGAAGTGTTATCATGACTTGTGCTATGAGAGTAGGCTCAAGCCAAGAGTTAGAAGAGAGAAGTTTTGGTCAGCTCAGTTTAGGTTTTGATAGAAGTTATACTTCCTATAACATGGAGTTGTTGAGTAGTGTATTGTTAAAGCAATCCTTTGGAATGGATGGAGTCTGAAGGTTAAAGATCTCTATCGGGTGAGTGGTCAAGGTGTCTAGGAATATGTAAAGTCACTGGTAGATCTGGATTGACCATTTGTATGGACAAGAATATTAAGAAATCACATTCCATGAAAAGGGAAGATGTATTGTTGAACGTGTGACTTAAGTTTCGAGAGTGAGATAATAGTTAGTGTTTCCGTTCAAAGATCACTATGACATCTTAGATGAACGAGAGTACTTCAAGGAATGTATTCGGATGATACCGTACATATGGATAGAAGTTACAAGTCAAGAAAGTTCGTTTTATTATGGGAACCTAAATTAGTAGTGAAACGTGAAGAGAAACGCAAGGGTGTAATTACACGTTTCAAGTAAGACAAGTATACCCCGGAAGAAGAGTAGAAGATTAGTATTATATAATCAGTTATGAGTGAATAGACAAAGTTTAGTATAATACATTAGGATGATATATTCAGTGAGGGATTAATTCGGAAATGTTAAATCATCCAAGAGACAATATAAGGCAATACGTCGAAGAAAGAATGAATTTTATTTAGTATAAGATAATGTTGTGATACATACTGAAAGGAGTGGTGTTTAGTGATACGATATGTACCTTGGATTCAGGAGAACTCTAGTGAGATGAATTTGTGTTTGAATCTGTTAGGATTACCACGGAGGATGAAGTGAACACGATATGGAAAACAACGTTAACATTTTGATACGAGAAAGCGATAAGATGTACTTTGGACGAGTATGTAATAGAGTAATTGTTTTGTTGTTGTAACTAAATTAAGGAAGCATAACCTGTGATGGTTCAATCATGAGGATTTTAATAGTGCGATATGGAACGGAATTAGAAATGTTTAGTAGTAACACCGTGATAACAAGTGCAGGTGATGGATTCTTAGCATTGAGACGAATGTTGAGTGATGTACCTTGTTGAGTAATAAGTATGGTATTTTAAGAAATGAGATTATGGTGAGACAACAAGAAGAAAACCAAGGCTTGGTATAGATTAAGCGTAAGTCATGGAACAATTTATACCGGAAGGGCTCTGCGTGTGGTTGTTGAGAGTAGTCGGTTGCGAGAAATTCATTAAGTGATTTTGATGTAAGTATGGTGTGCATTGGATAGTGGAGGGTAAGAAATACCAATTGATGTATACATAAAGATGGAAAAGTTCTTCAGAAGGATGTTTTACTTCAATTTCTAAGTGTTGGAAAACTTTTATAATTATGGAAGATCAGATTATTAGAAATCTACTTCCGTTGGACTGAGAATGTCATCATTTCAAATTTCACCAAGAGTCTAAATAAGAGGATAGAGTTGTATTCTAGACATGAGATGTCCATTGTTTATGTGTTTCCTTGTAATGATTTTGGTTGTAAGCGAATCAAGTCTGAGCTTGTGGCTGAGACCCTGTGATGTAGTAGTAGTTGTTTTCCTATGAACATTATTGTTTGGGTGTAAAAAATTGAAATTTTCCATTAAATATTTGTGGTGTGATCTTGAAGGATATTATAGTCATATCTCATCACTTGTTTGGAGTATGTCACCGGTTTGTTGTATCTTGTTATGTGTTACCTTGAGTTGTGAACGGTGGGCGAATGCTACACAAGTTTAGAAGCCGCAAGTTGAGGATAATCTTGAAATTTAATGTAAAATTAATTGGTGGTTTTGAGTTTGGATAGTCTTGTATCAAGAGAAACTAATTCTGCTATGATTAACCGATTATCCCCAAATAGGTAACTGATTTAATACATGAATTTGTTAAGGACCTTAGAAACCCATACCTTCAAGCAATAATTCTATTTTGATTTCCGTTCGAAGTGTTAGAAGATGGCGTGTTGAACTTTCTTTGAACATTGGTAGATAGTAAATGATTTGAATTTAGGTGTGTCGTCGTTGCATCTACTAAGGACCTTAATGGCGAAGTTATAAGAGACTCCTGAAGTGTTGATCACCCAGGGAATGCTTTGGTATCTGAGTTATTGTATGGATAAGATATGAACAATTGGTCAATTTTTAGTATCGTTAGTTCTCGTGAGTTCTTGGCATCAATTGTATATTTTACGACAGTAATATAGATGTGTGCAGTTATGTCTTACTCATAGATGGAAATTTGAAAGTTAACCTTCCAGAATAAGAATGAGGGTTGGACGTTCTAACATTAAGCATGTTACTTGGATCCTAAAGGAACGAAACATTTGAGATAAGTGAATTCGAACGAGAAGTATTTTTGGTAATCCTCAAAGATGTCTTTGTAGAGTATTGTATGAAAACTCACCAGTGCGTTAAGAATGATTTACGTTTAGTAGCGGTAACCCGTAAATGATTGTAAGTTCTATGATATTACTATGTTATTATTGATTGAGACCTTATGTCAACAGAGCCTTAAGTGAATTGAATCATGTAAAGAGAATTGATATGGAATATAGTAACCATGATCAGAGTTGTTAAGCTGAATTGGATAAATTATTTCGAGTTTAGAATGGAATTGGAAATTATACTAGTTATGATTGTGATAATATAACCTATATACCTCTATCGTTTAGAGAGTGTTGGACCGTTGTTAATTATGGTATGTTGGCAAGGGAATTGTTCTACCATTGGACGTGAGTAAGTTTTTGTATCATTGGTTAGTAGGAACCTCAATGGATAAGTGTGTTTCTTCGTAGACAGTTAGCTACCTAGTGAGGCTTAAGAATCCGTGGTGTTTTATTGTTAGAGTTGAGTTGCACAATGGAAGGTGACAGATGAAAGAGTTCAGTCGGATTATTAATAATCAGATGGATGGTGACTTATAAGAATGGAAATAAGAAGATCTCGTTCTAAGTGTGTAATCTTTTGGCGTGGTACAAAAGAGATGAAATATCGGATGTAAATGGCTAAAGTGTATAACATTAGACCAAGTGGAATTGGTGAAGGAGTCGTTTGACGTATTATGAAGTGGTGTTGAATAATTGAAGGACTTAAGTGGTAATAGTTGTCGGAAATTGCATGAAGTTAAATATCCACTTAAGTATCTCGATATGGGACGACAAATGATTTACGGAAAGGTAAGTTAGAAGTTAACCCAATATTGGAACAAACGTATGAGTAAGGACGTAAAGTTTTATTTAATTACGAAACAAGGACTTTGAGCACGTCAGAGGTGGTAACGGAAGTAATGATAAGTGTGGACCTAAGTCAGTGTTACAAGTTATTGTATTTGTTGATTAAAGGAAATTCGAGGACGAATTTCAATTTAAGAAAGGGAGGATGTAATACCCCGTATTTTAATAAATGCTCGGGATAATATTAATTTAAATCAATAGGGTTCTTGTGTGCTCTGAGAGTTTTCTATTAAAATAATTTGAGCAATCGACGAACTTAAATTAATTAGTTAATATTATTTGATTCGAAGGTTTTATTAATTGAGTGACTCAGAGACATTTTTGGATACCCTCAATTTTGGACTCATAAGTTAGTCTTACTAACTAATAGATAGTATATATTTCCTTTTCTTTCCCTTTTCCTCATTTTGATATGAAAGATATCAAAACCAAGGTTAGAAATAAGAGAAAGAGAAGAAGAGGAAAACCAGGAACTGAGAAGCAACATTGGATCATCAAGCTTCATCTTCTTCATCATTATTCATCATCTTCACCAAACTCCTTTCCATTTGCAAGGTGGGTTCTAGTTAGTACTTTTATTTTAGAAGTTTTGAGTTATAGGGCTTTGGGTTAAAATATGATAAAATCTTCTAATCGAAAAATTAACGGTTGAATCGGTGTTTAAATGCATGGATATAATCTTTGATGCTTGCTAAGTTGATACTTTGAATTCCATAGATAGTGTAGCATTGGGGGAAAGTATAAGAAGTTTGGGAAGTTAGTGCTTTGTGTATTGAACCATGAAATGGTTGTTGATATTGTTCTTATAGTTGTGATTGATGTTACATGTGTTTTCATGTTGTTTTGGGTCTTTGGGTGTGTTAAAATGATAACTTTAGTGTTTTTCTTCACAAAAACGCGTCCAGGAACTGATACAGTTCACTACGGATTGCTTCGGTTCGCATAGCGAAAAACAGGGAATTTTGCTACTGTCTTACTTCGCATCACGAGCTCAAGTTCGTATAGCAAAAGTCACATGGGCAGAAAAAAATCAGAAACTTCGAAAATTCATAACTTTTGAACCGTAACTCCGTTTTGGTCCCTGTTCGAAGCGTTTGAAATTTATTATAATGCTCTACATGATAAAAAGAGAAAATATTGATTTATATGTGAAATTAATTATTTTTTTAGATTAATTAATTTAGGAGATTTAATTAATTTTGGTATTGATTAAATGTGTGATTTGATTAATTGTGATATCAACCGATTTGTGAAATATATTTAATCATGAAGATTAAATGACAGTTGAGACGTTGATTATATTGTTTATTAATTTAATTGTGACAACTAATAGAAATGTTGGATTATATAATCAAGAGTTATATAATTAAAAGCTTGAAAGAAGTTAAGTAGAGTGAGGAAACCTTACCACATATCAATAGTAGAACCTAGTTGTGACTAGGAATTTGATAGAAACTAGATGGCGATATTCTGACGTTCGATACATAGATGTGTATCTTAGTCGAGTAATGATCTAGAGGTGAGGAACATTATATGGAACATGTGTGTGAACCTGTTTGGGTGTGTTATTTGTGATAAGGTGAATGTGGCCTTGTGATTGGTATGTGCGGTCACGTTGTGTTGAAATCACGTAATCGAAACTGTTTTTCCTGAAATTTCGTTCCATGAGCCAGGGGATCCTCTGGAATGTACTCATGCATTACTTGGCAGGTTTTATTCTCGCGTTTAGTATGAATGGAATATATTCATATGTAGA